>VMDO01005394.1:0-24736 GCA_007922755.1 Pedetes capensis | reverse complement strand
GACGGCGCCTAACAACAACAACAACAATGGCTATTTTAGTGTAACCATGCTACCTCAGAGAAACCTCCCACTCCAGGTTCCTGGACACTCCGAAACAATCCCTATACATACATCAGGGGTACACAAGTGCTCCCTACCAGGAGGCTTTGGTCCTTGACCCATCTAAGCTCTGCTTTTTGTCTAGGGCTTTTCTTATACTGGTCCCCTTGAGGCCACTTGCTGCCAGCTCTACTGGTTATACCTTAGTGCCACAGCCAATCAAGAGCAAACCCATGGGCATCTTGAGGGTGGTTAAGAAAACTTACATACTTTATGAATGGGGTATGGGGAAAGGTAGTTATTATTCCTATAGGGCCCTAAGATTCAGCATCATTGTGACTGACTACTTTGGCTGGGTTTGTCTGTTGTAGGCCATCATGAGGAAGCCACGAGCAGCCGTGAGATGTCATAAGAGGCAGGTAGCCAGCCAGGAGGCAAAGGAAAAATGTGCCCTCAGCAGCAGCCAGGCTAAGCCTTTTGCCCCTCATGGTAAGTGACTTGGTCATAGCCAGAGTTTTAGAGGGCTGGTTTCATTGGCCATGAAAAGGAGCAGATTCAGGCTGGGAAAAGAGCATGGTATGTACCAAGCCATTAAGAAACTAAGCATCTAGTTCTGACTGTGTTGCTGTATGACTTGTGACTTTGGAATAATTGCTCTGGCTGCTTTCTTACCCAATAAAATGGAACAGTAGTCTCTGCATTTCTTCCTTCATGTGGCTTTTGTGGAATCAAATGAGCTTATGAACTCAAAAGTGGTTTTTTGTTGTTGTTGTTTTTTGTGGTACTGGGGGTTGAACCCAGGGCTTTGCGCTTGCATGCTTTGCAAGTGCTGGACCACTGAGCTGTACCCCGGGTTGAACCCAGGGCTTCGCGCTTGCATGCTTTGCAAGTGCTGGACCACTGAGCTGTACCCCCAGCCCATTTTTTGTTTACTTTTTTGAGACAGGGTCTCACGAAATTATGCAGACTGCCTCTGGTCTCGAACTTTCGATCCTCCTGCCTCTGCCTCCCAAGCTGCTGGGATTATAGGCATGTGTCACTGCACTTGGCACTTGCTTTTGTTTTTCTGAGAAAGGGTCTCACTTTGTATCCCGGGCAGGCTGGCCTAGAACTCACTATGTAGACTAGGCTGGCTTTGAACTCCTGTCAATCCTCCTGCCTCCTGAGTGCTAGGATTACAGGTGTGTGCCACCACACTCAGCTTCCGAAAGTGTTTTTTAAATACATTGTACAGCCAGGCGCGGTGGCACACTCCTGTGATCCCAGTGATTAGGGAGACTGAAGCAGGTGATTGCAGATTTGAGGCCAGCAGCAGCCTGAGCAATTTAGAAAGACCCTGACTCAAAGTAAAAAATGAAAAATGGATTGGGGGAGTGCTAGAGCACTTGCAAAGTATGTGAAGCTTTGGGTTCAACCTCAAGTACTACAAAAAACAAATAAGTATGAAATTCCACTGATTGACTTTACAGAAATAGAAAAAATGATCCAAAAATTCATATGGAGCCACAAAAGACCACATATAGCCAAAACACTTTTAAGCTGCAAAACTAATGCAGGTGGGATCACAATCCCTGACTTCAAGCTATACTACAGGGCAGTGGTTACAAAAACAGCTTGGTACTGGCACAAAAAGATGCCTGAAGACATCTGGAACAGAATAGAAGACCCAGAAATACCTCAACACACCTATAGCCACCTGATTTTCGACAAAGGAGCAAAGCAAGTAAACTGGAAAAAGGATAGTGTTTTCAACAAATGGTGCTGGGAAACATGGTTATCTGCAGGCAGAAAAATGAAAGCTGACCTGAATCTCTCAATATACGCAAGAGTTAACTCAAAATGGATAAAAGATCTCAACATAAAACCAGAAATTTTAAAACTTATAGAAGGCAAGATAGGGAATACACTCCATCATATAGGCATTGGAAAAGATTTCCTTGATAGGACTCCAATTGCTCAAGAAATTGCAACAAGCATAGATAAATGGGATTACATGAAATTAAAAAGCTTCTGCATAGCAAAAAGAAACAATTAACAGAGTCAAGGAAATCCCCAAGGAATGGGAAAAAAATCTTCACATTTTATACATCAGACAAAGGTCTAATTACTAGAATTTATAAAGAACTCAAGAAAAAAACTCCCCAAAAAACAAATAACCCAATACACAAATGGGCAAAGGAACTGAGTAGACAGTTCTCAAATGAAGAGGTCTGTAAAGCCATGAAACACATGAAAAAATGCTCAATATCCCTAGCCATTAGGGAAGTGCAAATTAAAACAACTCTGAGATTTCACCTTACACCAATAAGAATGGCCAGGATCAATAAAACAACAACAAATGCTGGCAAGGTTGCGGGGAAAAGGGAACACTCTTACATTGTTGGTGGAGCTGTAAATTGATCCAACCACTGTGAAAATCAATATGGAGGTATCTTAAAAAACTAAAAATAGATCTACCGTATGACCCAGCTATAACACTATTGGGAATTTACCCAAAGGGAGATGGGTCATCATACCACAGAGACATCTGCACCTCCATGTTCAATGCAGCACTTTTCACAATAGCAAGGATATGGAATCAACCAAAGTGCCCTTCAACAGAAGAATGGATAAAAAAATATGGTACATATACACAATGGAATATTACTCAGCAATCAAGAAAAATGAAATAATGCCATTTGCAGCAAAATGGATGGAATTGGAGAAAATTATTTTAAGTGAACGAACACAAGCTCAGAAAGAGAAATACCACATGTTCTCACTCATGTGGGAGCTGAATCAAAATTATAAGAAGGAAAAATCCTATTCAAAGGTCAGATCAAAATAAAAGGAAAAAAAAGCTAAGAATGGTGTCAATATAAATGGTCTAGAAAATGCATACAATTGTTCTGACAAGGTTAAAACAAAGTTCACTACAGGAAAAGTTTCTGTCTTAAACAGAACTGGAACCCAAGGACATATAGAAAAATATTACCAAGTAAATGATAGAGAAGACTTAGGTAGGGAGGGTGGGGGGAAGCATACAAGAGGGTAAGGGGGAACCTATATGAATAATGTACATCAAAATGCATATATGGAAATGTCACAATGAAAAGCATGTCAGAATGAATCACATTAAGGTGTACATTAAAAATTTCCAATAAAAAACAAATAAGTAAATAAAATGAATAAATACGCTGCACAGGTATATACTATATATTATAATGTTATTTTATTAAAATGTATAACATAATATAATATAGGCTATATCAAAACTATTGGGTTTTTGAGGCAAGGTCTCATCATGTGACCTAGGATACCCTTGAACTTTCTATGTGGCCCAGGTTGGCCCTGGAACTCCCAATCCTCTTGTCCCAGCCTCTTGAGTGCTGGGATTAAAGGCATGTGCCACTATGCCCAGCTTACTCTTGAGTTTTTACTACAGCCCAGAAACAATAGAGCCAGTAGTAGGACCACCCTGAGAAAATTATAACCAGATATTTGGCAAGGCTATACAAAACTAGAGAACTCTGGTCTGACTCTAGCCCCAACACTTAAGGAAGGGGTTGGGTGAGGGAAGCCCCAAATGGGAGCACACTGCCACAGGCTGCTGGGTCCTAGGTCCCTGGTACACACCCATTACAGAGATGATCTTTGAATGTCCTGGTGCCCTGCAGGTCTGACCAGGCAGAAGGAAGAGAAGGTATTGCAGGCCTCCGTCTCCCCATACCATCTATTCAGAGACACAGCTGAAGTCATAGCCTTCCGGGGGAGCATGCTGAGCTGGTATGACAGAGAAAAGAGGGACCTACCCTGGAGAAGATGGGTAAGCAGGTGAGGGGCAGGGACAGTGAGGCAGGAAGCTGGCATTAAGCCCCTCCCACACTAACTCCCCACCTGGGGTTGCATTGACAGGCAGAGGATGAGGCCGACCTGGATAGGCGGGCATATGCTGGTCAGTACATCTCCTGAGAACAGGGCTGCCTTGCCTGAAGTCCTCAGGGATGGGGGCTATGGAACAGGAGTAGGGCAGGTTAGCAGTGTCCTCATGTCAACACCTCTCCCTCAGTGTGGGTGTCAGAGGTTATGCTGCAGCAGACCCAGGTTGCCACGGTGATCAACTACTATACCCGATGGATGAAGGTAACAACAGGGAAGGGAGGAGGGAGTTGGGCTAGACCCCAGATGAGAGCCTATATTTTGGGGTGGGGGTAGAGAAGGCTTTCTTTATTACCCTCACCCTTGACCTCATCTCTTCTTGCCTGCCTTGGGGCTGAAGAAGTGGCCAACACTGCAGGACCTGGCCAGGGCTTCTCTAGAGGTGAGAGCCACCTTTGGGTAGGGGGAATGCAGACACCTGAGAAACTGGCCACTGATCTCTTTGACCTCTGACCCTACCTACAGGAGGTGAACCAGCTTTGGGCGGGCCTCGGTTACTATTCTCGAGGCCGCCGGCTGCAGGAGGGAGCTCGGAAGGTACAAATGGCAGGGAGGGGAAGAAGTAGGAGCCCAGGGGCTTCAGGCATCTTATAACCTTGAACCTTCCTACCCCAATCAGGTGGTAGAGGAGCTAGGGGGCCACATGCCACGAACAGCAGAAACCCTACAGCAACTCCTGCCTGGTGTGGGGCGGTACACAGCTGGAGCCATTGCTTCCATCGCCTTCGGCCAGGTGAGCTCATAGTTCACACACACTTGGTGTGCGCCTACTCTCCTTCCAGCCCAGGCTGACTCCTGGGCTCCTCTGTGACAGGCAACCGGTGTGGTGGATGGGAATGTAGTACGGGTGCTGTGCCGTATCCGAGCCATTGGTGCTGATCCCAGCAGTGCCCTTGTGTCTCAACAGCTCTGGTAGGATATTGGAATAACAAGGGAAGTTGGGAGGGATATCTTCAAAGGGCCTTTGGCTCACTATGGTGTTCCCCTCTTTTAGGAGCCTAGCCCAGCAACTGGTGGACCCAGCCAGGCCAGGGGACTTCAATCAAGCAGCCATGGAACTGGGGGCCACAGTGTGTACCCCGTCACATCCTCTCTGTAGCCAGTGCCCTGTGCAGAGTCTTTGCCGGGCACGCCAGAGGGTGAGCCTAGTGGGGAAGGGACAGTCAGGAGTCCTAGTGAGTGACCCTTGCCCCGTGACACCCGGCCATATGTCTCTCAGGTGGAGCGGGAGCAGCTCTCAGCCTCAGAGAACCTGCCAGGCAGTCCTGATGTGGAGGAGTGTGGTGAGCACCAGCCCTGACGTCAACCCTGGCCTTTCTCAGCTCTGCCAGGGGACAGTGTGTGAAAGCCTCATTCTGGTTTTTCAAGTAACCCAAATAAGATTCCAGAGAACCAGACCAAATCTGCTCTCTGGTCTTAGACCTAAGCCTTCATGGTCTGAGCAGGGGTGGGGAATCTCTGTTCCCAGCTTCCATCACTGGACAGTGCCAGCTGTGTCCACCTCCCACAGAACCCTGGGACCACAACCTGGGAGTGGCCAACTTTCCTCGAAAGGCCAGCCGCAAGCCTCCTAGGGAGGAATGCTGTGCCACCTGTGTTCTGGAGCAGCCCAGAGCCCTTGGGGGTGCCCGCATTCTGCTGGTGCAGAGGCCCAACTCAGGTACCTGCATACTGGGAGTGGAGGACAGTGGCACAAGCAACAGGGAGGAATGGAGGAGTCAGCACCAAGGCAAAATCCACACCTGGCTTCCCTCCCTCTCAGGTCTGCTGGCAGGACTGTGGGAGTTCCCGTCTGTGACCTTGGATCCCTCAAAGCAGCATCAGCATAAGGCCTTGATGCAGGAACTACAGAGTTGGGCTGGGCCCCTCCCAGCTGCCAATCTCCGGCATCTTGGAGAGGTATGTGACCAGCAGAGGAGCCATGAATAATGCTTTTGTGGGCACACACAGGCCTGTTTCAGTTCTTTGGCCCTCCCCTAGGTGATCCACACCTTCTCTCACATCAAGCTGACATATCAAGTATATGGTCTGACCCTGGAAGGGCAGGCTCCAGTAACCCCTGCATCACCTGGCACTCGCTGGCTGACCCGGGAGGAATTTCGTACTGCAGCTGTCTCTACCGCCATGAAAAAGGCAAAGTCACAACCTTTGTTACCTTCGTTGACTTTTGTGTTTCTTATATGTTGTACATGAACTTAACTGCTGTATAAACAGAAAAAAAAAAAAAGGCATATTTTAAAAAGAAGTGCTGGGGCCAAATACAGGGTAAGGGCAGAACACACAGGTTTGGTTCTTTTCAAAGGCACCAGCCCTGTCCTATGTCCCCCTTTCTTTTTGGCTAGGTGTTCCGTGTGTATGAGAACCATCAACCAGGGACCTGCAAGGTGAGTTTCGTGGCCCTCACCCAGCCATCTCTCCCCAGACCTGAATGAATGAGTTTTTAGTAATTTACTGACACATGTTTGGGTGAACATTCTTCACTCTAGGCTTTACTGGGGACATAGGAATATTTTTTGATCTAGGGACCTTAAAGTATGGGGTACAGGATAGGAAGACAGGCAAATTGGTAAGGGCAGTGTAGTGTCACAGGTATGTAAAATGTTTGTGCCAGATGTTGTAGGATATGAAGTGGGGGGCCTCACTTCTCCTGGGAGGCAAGGATCAGGAAAGGCTGCTTGGAGGAAACAGCTACTGATCTGGGTTCTAGAAATAAGTTTTCTCCAGGTTTGGGAGGATATTCTTTCTTGGCCCACCAGTAGTGTGAGCAAAGAAAGGGCATAGTGTGTAGTCTGTAGTGCTCAAGGAGCTGGAAAGATCAGAAGGGCCTGCCAAGGTCGGCTAGGGCATGAAAACTAGGCTGCCAAAGCATTTTAGGTGAAGACAGATTTGTATCTTAGGAAGTTTTTTGCAGGCTGCCTTTTGGAGAGTTGATTGAAGGGGCAGATATCTGGAGGCAGGTGGAAAGCTCTGCAGTATTCCAGGCTAAAACCTGAGCTAGATGAGTATAGAGTGGGAGGTAGGGAAGAGGTGGGAGAAGATTCCCTGATGTCCCCTCCCCAGTACCTCCCACTTCGGCTTCTTCACAGGGTTCCAAAAGATCCCAGATGTCCACTCCACCCACTAGGAAAAGGCTCAGCCGGGGACAGCAAGTCCTGGATAGTTTCTTTCAGCCTCTTATCTCCACTACCGCACCCAGCCTCAACAGTGCAGTTGAGTAATGTCTCTGGAAGCCTCTACCCCCCGAGAATCCTGTTATTTAATAAAGTGCTTATTTTTGTAGGCATTTTGGAGAGCTTTCTACCCTTTCCCTACCCCCTTACCCCCTCACCTCTGAGGGGCCCAGAGAGGAGTAAAGTTCTAATTAGTCCTGACTTCCACTGGCTGAGCTCCTAGATAGCGCTGGGCAGATGGAGGAGGGGAGTGTTCTGTCTAGAGTGATCTATTCATTCCCTTTCCCCAAGAGAGAGTGAAGACACCTACAGGGAATATCTGCCCATGGCTCACACACAACACCTTCATTCTAGGTCTCAAGTGAGCTCTGATTGGAGCAGTGGCATCCAGTCCTTTATTTTTAATTTTGAGACAGGGTTTTGCTAAGTTGCACAGGCTGCCTCTGGCCTGGAACGCATGAACCCACTGCCTTAGCCTCCTGAGTTGCTGGAAGCACACATGTGGGCTACATTTCATAAGGAGTGAAAATACAGAAAGCAAAGCATTCAAAATTACAAAATTTAGGGTGTGAATGGGAAGCTAATGTAGAAAGGAACACAAAGGCTCCAAAAATATTGGTATGTACTATGACCTTGCCTGCAGCTGTAGCCCTGTGGCATCCGATCATCCCGTCAGATCTTGGAAGCTAAGCAGGGTCTGGCCTGGTTAGTACCTGGATGGGAGACCGCCTGGGAACACCAGAAGCTGTAGGCTTGGGAGAAGGACCTGGCAACCCCCTCCCAAAAATCGATCTGCCATTGAAAACCCTATGAACAGCAGAGAAGCACTGACAATAGTGTTTCCCCTGTTGTACAGAGGGTTGCTATGAGTCGGATACCGACTCGACAGTACCTAACAACAACAACAACAACAACTATGACCTAATCATTATAATTCTTTCATTCTTTATAGATGTTAGAATTAAACTGTTAGAAATATTTTATAGTGTTTTTTTTTTTTTGTAATCCTGCCTCTTTGGAGTCAAGTAACAGACTCAACCCTTGGCAAGTATTGAGATGGAAGCCACACCTGGTGCCTGAGGGCAAAGGCTTTCAGTAGCTGAGTATGTTCTGTGGGTGTGTCTCAGTTCCAGAAGGCCCTGTGCAGGACTCCCCAGAGCTCCAGGATAGGTGGCTGCACCCACCTTTGGCCCACCTCAGGCTTCGTGGGTCCTGGAAGCTTCCTCTTGCACGGACTGCCATAGTGCCCGAATATTGTCCTGGCCAAAGCCTGTGGCCCCCTGTCTCTGAATCAGCTCGAAGAAGAAGGTATCCTCAGCAAAGAGGGACTTGGTGAAGACCTGAAGCAGAAACTTGTCTTTATCGCCATCTAGCAGAATTCCCTGTTGGGCCAGTAGGCTAGGCTTGTGTCCTGCAGCTAGGATCTGTCCCTCTTTGCCTGACTGCTGGTAGTATGCCTTAGGAGGGGTCAGGAGCCGGCCTCCAGCGACCACTATCCCCTCAGTAGCATCTATGATGTTCGGCGTGTACAGTGCTACGTGCTGCAAGCCTGGCCCCTTGTGCCGGGCCAGGAATTGTTCCACCTGGTCCTGTCTGCTGGTGGTCCCTGGCAGGGACTCGGCCAGCACGAGGGTGGGAACAACGCTGCCCGGAGGAGTCTGCAGGGCGGTGAGCCGCAGTCCCCCGCGCCCAGACCCTGCTGCCACCTCTAGACCCAGCTCGGGATCCTCACCTGGGCTCAGCGGCAAGTGGTGAAAGCCTAGGCAATCTTGGAACCACCGGCTAAGTGTAGGGGAGCTGCCGGAGGTGCAGGCCAAGGTCAAGTGATCCACGTGGCTGACCCAGCAGGGCCCTGGCGCCGAGGGTATGGGTCTGAAGCCCGGTAGGAAGGGCCCGCGATAGCTGGCACGCTCTAACAAGGTCAGGCTGAGATTGCCGGCCGGAGAGCTGACTACCGCATAGGTGGCTGTGCCCTGGGCATCCCACACGCTAACAGGGGCCACCGGCAAGCGGCAGCCCCTAGCCGCCAACGCCCGGGCGGTGGTGGCTGCATCGTCCACGTCAAAGCACAGGTTCGTGGCGCTGGGTACCGAGTGATGCGGGTCCAACCCATACAATGGCTCCCCAGGCCCTGCTCCCTCATTCACTAAAAAGACAGCATCTCCGCTGCGCAGGGCTAGCTGCCGCCAGCCGCCCTCCTCTCGCGCTGCCAGGGGCTGGAAGCCAAAGAGGCGCTGCAGGTCCCGGGCCAGGGGCTGCCCCGCCCGCACATGGAAAGCTATATGGCACAGTCGGCGGGCATGTGCAGCCATGGCGAACCGAATGGCCGCCAGACCTGTCCTTCTCCTGGGGTCGCTCACGTGTCGTTTGGAACTCCAAGATTCTCTGTCCGGGGCTTATTGTTGGAAGCCGGTGGAGTCCAGTTTTGCCCACAGAGCGCTTTCCTTGCTCTTTTCCGGGGAGGGCTCGCTTCTCCCTGCAGCACCACCTCAAGTTAGGGCAGCTTCAAGACCACTCGCTCTGTCCTGTGAGTTATGAAAACCACGTGGACACGGTGCTGAGCTGAGCTAGAGACTGGGGCGGAGCCTGGGACTCCTCCTTTTGATCCGCCTTCCTTTTTCCCCAGACCTTGTCGCCAAGGGTAGTGCGGGGACACCGGGCTGCTCCTTCCCAGGCCCTTGGGCCAGGTCACACCCTCGGGCAGTGAGCCTCCCTTCCGGGCCCAGGAAATCACAATAGTCACTTTCACTGAGTGCCAGGCGCACTCTTCCCCAACCTCAGAATGAAGGACTCAGCCCAGGTTGGGGGAGGAGCCCGAATTCTCCCTCCACAAGCATGGAATTTCTTGCAGCCTCATGTTTTTTCTTTACATTTCAGAAGTTTGCCTGTAAGTCCTAATATTCCTTTAAGGTTTTTCTTTTTAACATTAAAATGTTTTAAGTTGCAGATTTTCATTCCCCAAAACAGTCCACAGAAATTGGTATTATAGGAAAATGGGCCATCAGTATAGTACCTACATGTCTTCTTTCATCAGGTCAGTCTCTCAGCCACACCTACCTGTCTCTAGCTTCAATTCCATTTCTCTTAATGTCTTTCCCTCCCTTGTCTCAAACAAGATTTGGGGGAAAAGGGGGCAGGGGATAGGTTTTTGTTGTTGTTTCTGAAAGGAACAGCTGCCCCCTCATCTAAGAAGACCAAAATTTAGGGCCTCCTTGCCCTTTAAAACTTCCTAACTGGACTTGAGCCAGAGGAGGGTTTGCAGCCTGATGTGCCGCTCTTGTGGGTGTTTCTGGCCTTGGGACCCAGGATTGTGTGAGATCACTGGAGAGAGATAATTAGAAACCTTCTGGGACTCAGCCCGGTGGCCCTTGAAGGGTTAAGGAAGGGCATTCAAGAAGGGCAAAAGGCCTAAGTAAAAGCTCAGAGAGCCAAACTCCCAAAGGAACAATTGAGTGTTGAGGAGGCATTGCAAGAGATTGCTTTGTCAGGCAGCTTGCTCTCTATGGTTTCATTGGCAAGACAGACAATACTGTCATGGAGGGAGAGGACTTAGAAGCCTGGCAAGGAGTTCAGGGTTGTAGACAGGACGGTAGTACCTAGGAGGTGTTCAGTGCTGCTGAAAGCAGCACTTGGTGCTACTCAGCAGTCCAGTGAATGTGAGAGCATGGGTTCCAGAGCCAGACAGACTAGGGTTTGAAATCCACCTCCAACGCTTACTAGCATGCTTTGGGCAGGTTGCTGAACTTCTCTGAGCCTTGGTTTCCTCATCTGCAAAAATGAGAATAATAATGATACGTGTTGTGATTGTGATAGACTAAGTGTTCAATGAATAGTAGCTGTTGCTATTGTAGTTATTGTATTGTTCTGTCTCATTTATGCAACTCCAGTGGCACCTCCCAGAGGGTATTGTATGATCTGCTAGAGGGATGGGAGCAGAGCTGCACCTGCATGGGTCAAAGGCCAGGCAGCCTTATCAATGAACAACTCAGTAATGGCCCACCAAAGGCCTTGGCTCACTGCAGGGAGTCTGTGGAGCATTAACTCCTATCCTTTTTTATTCAGCCTCATCCCCATAAGACACTTAGCCTCAGACATTGTGGAAAGTGTAGAGACTGAGGGTAAGGGTGCTCTAGCTTCTGCACTGGACTTGGATTTAGCTCGGTGGAGCGCTGCTCTGCAGTCTCTGAGGTCCTGGCTTTGATTCCCAGCCCCACAAAAATGGGAAAAGGACGTGGCAATCCACTTCCGAGGCAATCCTGAAACAATCAACCATTGAAAACCTCATGAGGATCACTATGAGTCAGACATGACTCAACAACAATAACGACTCCTGCCCAGCCCCATTTTATTACTTATTTACTACATGACTTTGAGTAAATTCTCAGCCTGCCCGTGGGTCAAAAGGGGAGGTATAATCCCAGCTCAACTTCCTTCCCAGGGTACCTCATGGTGATACTAAACCTTAATCTTGTGCTGAGGCTTTAAATGACTACAGAGACAATGAAGGACTCTACTTTCCCAGCGGGGAAGCAGAGGCTCCCGGCTTCCATCCCCATCAAAAGGGAAGGGTCTCCATTACTAGATCCTAGATTGTGCTTAATTTCACAGGTTGCAGAGTATGTGTAGCTGTGGAGTTGCAGCCTAGCAAGAGACATAGGTTTTAACCTGTGAACCTGGGCCTGACTGTTTAGGGCCTGGACTGGTCCTGATAGTGGCTCTGACCTGGCATCTGTGGGGCCAGGGCAGATCAAAGCAAAGGCAACAGGGTCACAAAAAGAACTGTAGTAGGGTCAGGAATAACACATAGTAGGGCCACTCCCAGGGTACTGGGAAGGCCCTGGTTATGGTCGCTTCTGAGGAGGCCCTGGGAATAGGGCTCTGTGACGGCTGGAGCAGAATAGTCTAACTTGACCCTTCACAGGGGTCCAGGTGAGCAGCTCTAGAGCCTCCAGACCCTTGGTCCAGCTTCAGGAGTTTCTACGCAAAGGCCCCAGGTACAAGGAGGGCATAAACAAGACCTCTGGCCCTTCATTTTGGTTTGTGGAGGCTAAGTGGGGGCTGTCTGAAAGACAAGGGTGATTTTGGCTGAGGCGCAGACAGGGCATTCAGGAGAAGGGCTATGAGGGTAGAGGTGGTTGTGATTGTTGGTCTCGGGACCAGATTCCACATTCTGCAGCTCTACCACCGTCCAAAACATGGACTCGTTCTCTTACAGGTAGGCAGTACTCCGTGGAACTTTTAGCAATATGGGTCCTCCCAGCACGGTCACAACTGTCCTCTGGTAGGGGCTACTGGTGTTCAGGTCGAGACTGAAGCGAACTGGAGGACGCCAATAGAACACGCGCGGGGTCACGGGGCAGGGTGTTTGAGGTGCCGGAGGTTTCCAGCCTTCTATGGCTGCTAGGTCGGCAGAGGTAGAGGTGAGGGCTGTAGAAGGCCGAGGAGCCAACGTCACGGAACCACGTTCTTCCTGCAGCTCTCGGGCGGAGCCTAGACATGAACAGGAAAACGCTCCACGACCTCCTCTCGCTTCTCCCAGCCTGCACAGACTTAAATGCAAAGTCCTCTTAGCCCGTTTCCGGCGCCGCCCCTCCCGAGCTTCCTCCTCCGTCTTCCAGCTACACCACCCAGGAAGCGAGTTCCTTTTTGGACCTGTTCTATCCGACTCCTTTGTAGTCGCGCACCCGAGCTCTTTTACCTTTGCCTTCCGCCGGAAGCGCCCGCCCTTTTAGATCCACCCCCACTTTCGCTTGACCGTGACGGCCGGTTTGCTGGAGAGGTTGGTGGTCGGCTAGTGGTGGCCCAGAAAAACCTCAGAGAAGGTGACATTTAAATATTTTTGTGTTGTAAAATACACATAATATTCACCAACTTAAACACTCTGAATGTACAGTTTGGTATTAAGTATATTCATATCGTCGTACACCCATCCACATCCTCACCGTCCGTCTACAGAGCTGTTTTCGTCTCCGTCAACTGAAGCTCTGCCCATAAAACTGCGACTCCCCATTTCTCCTCCCCCAGTCCGTGGGAACCACCATTTTACTTTATGCCTCTATGATTTTAACTATCCTAGGAACAGCATGGGGGCTGGGATTTAGTTCAGTTGGTAGAGCGCTGCGCTGCAGTCTCTGAGGTCCTGGTTTCAACTCCCAGCACCGCAAAAATGGGAGAAGGACCTGGCAATCCACTCCCAAGGAAATCCCGAAACAGTCAGCCATTGAAAACCCTATAAGGGTGGCTGAGTGGGACACAACTCACCGCACCCAACAACTTTGGGCTCGGATTTAGCTCAGCTGGTAGAGCACTGCGCTGCAGTCTCTGAGGTCCTGAGTTCAATTCCCAGCACCGCAAAAATGGGAGAAGGGCCTGGCAATCCACTCCCATGGCAATCCCAAAACAGTCAGCCATTGGAAACCCTATGAGGGTTGCTCTGATTTGGATATCGACTCGACGGCACCTAACAACAACAAGAAGGAACCCCATATAAGCGGGGTAGTACAATATTTGGGTTTCTGTTGTTTGCAGTGCTGGGAATTGAACCCAGGGTCTTGTGAATGCTAGGAAAGCGCTCTGCCACAAAGCTACATCCCCACCCTCCAGTATTTGTGTCTCTCCCTCCCCTCCCCTCATTCCTCCCCTCTCCTCCTGTTCTCTCCTCTCTCTCATTTATTTCTCTTAACGTAATGTACTCAAGAATATTTTGTCCTGAAGCTAACTGCAGAAGTGAGCCAGGTGGCTCTCCAGGGAAGACTGATCTGTCCCAGCAAAGGTACAAGCATAAAAGCCCTGAGACAGGAATGTGCCTCTGAAGGGAGATAAGGAAAGAGGAGATCAGTATTGATTAAAAAAAAAAAATTGCAGGGGTTTGTTGTTGTTATTGTAGTTTTTGTCTTTTGGGACATAGTCTTGTTATAGTGCCCAATCTGGCCTGGAACTCCCTATGTAGCCCAGGCTGACCTCAGACCCGCAGTTCTCTTGCCTCAGCTTCTGGAATGCTGGAATTACAGGTATATGCCACCACACTGACTGATAAATCAAGTCTTGCAGCATATTAGGACATTAATTTTTACTCTGTGAGATAAGAAGCCATTGGTAGGTTTTGAGCACAGTGTTGACCAGATTGTACTCCAATTTGTGGGGTTTATTTATTTTTTGTTTTGTTTTTGCTGTGCTGGAGATTGAAGCCAGGGGCTCCCATATGCTAGGCAAGCACTCTACCACTGAGCTGTATCTAGACTCCACATTTTTTACTGAATCTCCTTGGAGCCATATTGAAAATAGGCTCCAGGGGAGCAAACACAGAATAGAGAGGCCAGTGAGGAAGCTGTTGCTTCTAATATTGTGTTGCGGACCTGGAGTACTGGTCAGGGTAGGAACTTTGAAATTGAGACCAGACGACTGAGTAGAAATTAACAAGGTATGGGGCCTGTGTCTTTTTTTTTCTTTTCCCCCTGTACTGGGGGTTAAACCCAGGACCTCGCATGCTGTGCAAGTGCTGTACCATTGAGCTGCACTCCCAGCCCATTTTTTTACTGTTTGAGACAGGGTTTCGCTAAATTATTCAGACTGCCTCTGGTCTCGAACTTGCGATCCTCCTGCCTCTGCCTCCCAAGTTGCTGAGATTATAGGCATGTGCCACTGCGCTGGGAGAGGAGCCTATGTTTATGTGTTGGAAGGAGGGCATGGAGTTAAGTGTTCCAGGTGAAGGGCACAATTTACTTAAAGACCTGAAAAGCTGGGCCTGGTGGTGTATGCTTATAGTACTAACACTGAGGAGGCTGAGGCAAGAGGATTGCTGCAAATTCCAGGCCAGCCTGGGATAATAGTGAGATCATGTCTCCAGAAAAGCAAAACAAATAAACAAAAATGAGGCCTGAAAGCTTGATTGGCAATTGTCAATCACTAAATCCTTCCCTGGCCTGCACTGGTACCACTGTGGTATCCCATGTGGTCAGATCTCAGAAGCTAAGCAGGGCCTGATTAGTACTTGGGTGGGAGATCACCTGGAACCACTAGGTGCTGTAGGCAACACACTCCCCCAAAATCAATCACATTGAAAACCCTATGAATAGCGGAGAAGCACTACCAATACCACTTAGCCTGTTGTATGTAGGGTTGCCATAAGTCAGACATCAACTCGATGGCACCAAACAACAACAAATCCTTCCCCAGACTGGAAGTTTCTTGGAGAAGAGGTGGGTTTTCATTTCTATAGCCTCAGGACATGGTTTGTAGGTCTGTGGGGGCCCTTGCTCCATATGGAAGGGAAATGGGAACCATCCGTTAGTATTTACTTCAACTTACTGCCACCAGATGTGAGACCTGCATATACTACCCTCTCATCTTCTCTGTTCACTGTGAAGGAAAAATCTTACCTGGGTAAGACTATCCCAGGGCTCTGGATCTCACCTAAGCTCACATCATCAGTGAGCCCACTTTGCTGATTTTCTTCTCTTGTCTGTCTTACTTTCATCCTTTTAAAAGAAATCCTCAAGTCTCAAAAAAAAAAAAAGTTCCTCTCTCCTTCTTACTTGTACAATTGCTGTTGTATTTATTTCCTCCCCTTCATAGCCAAATGACTAAAAATTAGCAGGTTGTGGTTTGGTGCTGAGGATTGAACCAGGGCCTCTCATGTTAAGCATATGCTCTATGACAGGGATACACCCCAAGCCTAAAATTTTGTTTTTAAAAATAAATAAATTATAAGAAGTTCATTGTACATGCTCAAATATAGGAGGTTGGGCACCAACCATGATGCATGCCTGTAATCCTGGTTACTTATGCTAAAGCAGGAGTATTACAAGTTTGAGGCCAGAGGCAGCCTACACACTTTAGTAAGACTCTGTCTCAAAAAATAAAAAAATCAAAAAGGGTCTGAGGTGCACATCAGTGGTAGAACACTTGGCTAGCATGTGTGAGACCCTGGGTTCAACCCTCTATCCCCAATACTGCAATAAAACAAAGCCAAACATAAGAAAATACATAAAATTCTTATCCTGACCACCCTGCAGAACTCATAACTAAAAAGAATTTCTTGTCCATTCTTTTTAAGCATTTTTTATGCATTTATAAAAAATATATATGGTTATCCATTTTTAATGTATTCAGTCTTGGGTACATTTCCATTTCATTACAAATCTTTCAGGATATTTATAATACCTATGTCATATCCCCATGTGTGCCTGTGTTATAGTTAAACTAACCAGTTTTCTATTGATAAACGTGCAAGTTGCATTCCATTTTAGTTGTATATAAAATGCCATAGTAAACATCCTCTCCATAGGTCTTTGGCCACAAGCTTTACTTAACTGTGGGTATCATCTGTACATAGATAGTAATTGAAGTATATTTGTAGCCTAATTTCTTAGAAGTAGAATTGTTGGGATAAAAGCTATATGTACGTTTAATTTTCATAAATCCTAACTAATTGTCATTTTAGAGTTATACCTACTTACACTGGTGACTTTTGATAGTTGAGCCAAATTTACTCAAATTGTTTTCATTTTGCTTTCTTCACCACTTTACCTGTTACTTACTCTATAATCCATTCTAATTTGATTTATCTACATCATTCCACCTTAAAATGCTCCAAGGTCATTAATGATTTTTATGTTGTTCATTGGACAATGTTCAGATCTCATCTTACTGCTTCATAAAGATTTTATACAGTTGATCATCCCTCCTATCTGAAACATTCTTACCCTGGCTTTCATGACATCATACTTGCCTGGTTTTCCCTTGGCCATGTTCTTTCTCTGCCTACTTGTAAATGTTGGTCCTGCTCAGGGTTTTAGTTACCATTTATATACAGATGATTTCCATGTTGTTATTGTTGTTAGGAGCTATCGAGTCAGGTCCTACTCATAGTGACCCTATGTAGGGTTTTCCATGGCTAATTGTTTTGAAATTGCTTCAGGAATGGATTGCCATGCCTTCTTCCATTTTTGCAGTACTGGTGATTGAACCCAGGGCCTCAGAGAGCATAGAGCAACACTCTACCAACTGAGCTAAACCCCAGTCCCCGTGATTTCCATAGTTAGTCTCTTTTCCTAAACTTTTATTCAACTACTTATTTGCTATTTGACTTGAATGTCCCACAGCCCCCTCAGTTCATCACATCCAATATTGTTGTCTCTTAGCAGCTGTACCTACCCAGTGGACCTATCCAGACCCCTATAGGGAGACAGATGCCTTCCTATACCTCAACTCCAGTGAATCACCCTGTCTCTGACCATTTAATTTCATAATATCTCTCAAATCATCACATCTTTCTCTGTGCCATACCCTATCCCAAATCTGGGTCACCACTGTCTCTGAGTCACCTGAACACTGCAATGACCTTTTAATTGTCTCCTTGGCTTTGGGATTGCTTTTATCTAAACCAGTCTCCAGGCAAGGTTAGCACTGAGAAATGAAATCTAATTACGTTATTTTCCTGCTTAAAACCCTTCAATAAGATCATTTTCTCCTCCTCCTCCTCCTCCTCTTCTGCCCCCTCCCCCTCCTCCTCGTCTTCTTTCTCTTCTCATTTAGCTTTCTCTTTCAATAATTTTTGAGGGCTATTATGGTCAAGACAGAAAAGTTTCCCATGGCTTATTGGGCCCTGATAAACTCTGCAGCTCTTTTGTCACCATTATCCTCTTCCCCCATAATGTAATTTGTTCCTTGAAAGTTTCATACTCCTTCCCATTTAAAACTTTTGTCTTTGCTGTTCTTTCCTGCCTGGGATACTCTCTTTCCCTGGTGCCTTGACCTAGCTAATATTTTCTTAGTCAGTAGGCCTCAACATAAATTCTACTTACCTTAAGATGTCTTTCCAGGCCCCTTAGACTTATGCCCAGTGTCTAACACAAGGGTTGGCATACGTTGAGAATGCAGTAAATATTTCTTAGTGAACCAGCTAAGACCTTAGGGGCCAACTAGATCATTCTAGGGTTGGGATTTAGCTCAGTTGGTACAGTGCTGCTCTGCGGTCTCTGAGGTCCCAAGTTTGATTCCCAGCACCGCAAAATGGGAGAAGGACGTGGCAACCCACTCCCAAGGCAATCCCGAAACAGTCAGCCATTGAAAACCCTATGAGGGTCGCTATGAGTCGGACTCAACTTGATGGCAACTAACAACAGATCATTCTAAGGCTGCAGTTTTTCATATGACCTCGAGATGTCACCCTTGGCCTCAGTTTAACCAGGTCTTGGCAGGGAACTCAAGAGGGAGCCAAATGGTGCCCAGCCTGATCTATCTACCCAGCAAGCAGAGAAGCATTATGGGAATTCCAGATTCCTCTTCCAGGTCTAATACTTCATCTGTCCTGCAAGGCTGCCTAGGTAAGGTGGCCAACTATCCCAGTTTCCCCTGAACTGAACTATCAGTACTTCAAGGACAAGGAACTTTCAGTGCTAAAACTGAGACAATCCAAATCAGTTGGGAGGATTGACCACCCAACCAGACAAGAAGGACCAAAACCCATAAGTCTACTCCAGACAAATGTCTAGGTCAAGTCACCCCAACCAAGCTCTGTCCCAGCCATGCCCCTCCCAGCAAAGCACTGGTGGTTGTCAGAATTAAATAAATATAAAGAAAGTCACTTGTCTGACAGCTTTTTGTTGTTAGATGTCATGGAGTTGGGTCTGACTCATAGTGATCCTATGTACAACAGAATGAAATACTTTCTGACACTGTGCCATGTATACACTCTTTTTTTGTGTTTAAGCCCATTGTTGCAGTCACTGTGTTAGTCCATCTAGTTGAGCACCTTCCTTTTTCCCACTGACCTGCCACTCTCCAAACATGATGCCCTCCCTCAGGGATTGGTCCCTCCTGACTACATGTCCAAAATATATAAGATGCAGTCTAACTGTTCTTGCTTCCAAGGAGCACTCTGGATGTACTTCTAGGATGGATCTGTTTGTTCTTTTGTCAGTCCATGGTATATAGAATATTCATCTCTAGCACCATAATTCAAAAGCATCAGTTCTTGTCCTGTCTCCCTTATTCACTGTCTAGCTTGCACAACCATATGATGTGACTGAAAATACCATGGCAGGAGGCAGGCACACCTTTGTCTTCAAGGTGACATCTTTATTTTCCACCATTTTAAAGAGGTCTTTTAGAATAGCTTTTCCCAATGCAATGTGTCTTGATTTCTTGACTTCTGCTTCTGTGGGTGTTGATTGTAGAACCAAGTAAAACAAAATCTTGGACAACCTTAGTCTTTTCTCCATTTATCATGAAGTTGCTTAATGACCTAGTTGCAAAGATTTATGTTTTCTTGATGTTGAGGTGAAATCCATATTGAAGGTTATGTTATCTTCATCAATAAATGCTTCAAATCCTCTTTACTTTTGGCAAACACAGTTGTGTCATCTGCATAATGCAGGTTGTTAATGAGTCTTCCTCCAATACTGGTGCCATGTTCTGCTTCATAAAGTCCAGCTTCTCAGATATTTGCTCAACATAGAGATTAAAGAAGTTGTTACCATTTGTTTAGTATCATTGGGTACAATGCACTTACACATATTGTTTCTAATCTGTGTAGAAACCCTAAGAGAACAGAGTATTCCCTTTTCAGAAATGAGAAGAGTGGGTGGTGATATAGTTCAGTGGTACAGCATGTGCATGAAACCCTGTGTTCAATCACCTGCATGGAAAAAAAGAAAAAAGAAAAAAGAAGGAAAGAAAAGAGAAAACTGAGACAGAGATGTTAAATGACCAGCCTAAGTCACACAGCTGTTAAGTGACATGGTGAAATTCAAGCCCATGTTTGTTCAACTATTGAGTTCCTGCTATTTTCACTGAATCTACACCTAGACATTTTCCTACTGCTTCCAACTTGATGACACTTAACAACAACAGCTGGTCTTCATTTGGAAGATTAGGGATGGGAGTAGGAAGGAAGTGGCACTTACAGGTGGAAGGGGTGAAGAAGAGTGTATGATCAGGGCTTGGTGCAAGCACATAGCATTGACAGCTTGCTCTTCTTCATGTGAGGGGGCTCTGCTGCCTTGAGCTTGGTATGAACATAGCCTGGGTATGTCCAGAGAGGCTAGAATCCAGGATGGACCCAGCTAGCTCTTACCTGATTGTGAATGGATATCTGGACATGGGAGAGATACAGGGGAAAATCAGGAGTTATTCATAAACTATTGAGGCACATGAGAGGTGGGAAGTTTGGGGGTGCTTTCACAAGGGTTATACTGAGTGTCATAGTTTGAATATAAAATATCCCCCAAAGGTCATGTTTGGTCCCCAGCTGGTGGCACTGTTTGTAGAGGTTATGGAACTTTGGGAGGCAGGACTCAGTTTTGTGGAAGTGGTCACTGGGGATGGTGCTCTGAAGGTTTTTTACCCAGACCTGCAGTTCCAGGAAGCTCTCAGCCTCCTGCCTCATGGTACTGTGTGGTCACATAGCACAGTTCCTGTTGTCTGCTGCAGCCATGCCTGCCACTGGCACCATTATGGACTGATCTTCTAACTGTGAGCCCCCATTAAATATGTCTTCGCCCATAAGTTTGCCTTGGTTGATTTTTCTGCTACAGCAATGTCAGCTGACTAATACATTGAGTATAATGCCTTGCCCCAAATTTGGGTTCGTTGAGTGGCTGCAATTAATTAATGACAAAGTTTGTCTCCTTCACAGAGGTATTGTAAGGCTGAGTTTTATTTTGCACAGGTGGTCACCTAGGAATAGAGCTGCGTTTTTTCTTTTTTTCTTTTTGTAGTACTGGGGCCTCACGCATGCTAGGCAAGGGCTTGATCACTGAGTCACACAGCTTCTTTTTTATTTTTTATTTTGGGACAGGGTCTTACTAAGTTATGCAGGCTGCCTCTGTCCTCAAACAGCTTGACCACTGAGTCACACAGCTCCTTTTTTATTTTTTATTTTGAGACAGGGTCTTGCTAAGTTGTGCAGGCTGCCTCTGGCCTCAAACAGCTTAACCACTGAGTCACACAGCTCCTTTTTAATTTTTTATTTTGAGACAGGATCTTGCTAAGTTGTGCAGGCTGCCTCTGGCCCCAAAGGTGTGATCCTCCTACCTCAGTCTCCCAAGTCACTGGGATTATAGGTTTGTACCACTGTGTCTGGCTTCAAGATGCTTTTGAGTTCTGAACAAGAACTGGTTGTGTAGTGATGAAGACCAAGACCTTGCTTGAATGGGCAGTGATCACCACCCTGATGGGCACAGAGTCATCTGGCAGCCAGATGTCTATCCATAGGAGATGTAATAAGCCAGGCTCTGGATTCCTTCACATTGAAAAAACAATATTTAAACATCCCTTAAGAATCTTAACTTTTCCAGCAGGAAGGTGCTACCCAAATACAGTGGACTTTGAGCTGTGCTGGATTGCTGCATTTCCTAGGTGATCCAAAGACTGTTAGGGTACAACATCTGTCTTGGGGCACCCTGGCCCAAGAACTGCCCACCCTGGGATCTGGTACAACATGTTACCCTGTGGCCAGTTTCTACCCTGTGGCTCTACTTTGTCAGCCAAGTCCTCAGACAAGTTGAACTTTACCAAGATCTTACCTAAGCTAAACCATGTCACTGTTCTTCCCTAACTGGCCTTCCAATGCAGAGAACTGTGCCTTCCCTATTATAGTGCAGGTTTTGGGGGTCTGGGAATAATGCAGGACTGGAGAAGATGGAAATCATCAATTAAACTTTGTTTGCCAGACTTCTCTGCCATTCACTCTGAAAATATATAGTATGTTCCAACTGTGGCTAAAGAGAAAAGGGATTTGTGAGACAGCCACTACCAATGTATCATTATACTGATATGGGGTGTCCTGTTAGGAGTTTATGGAAGGCAGTGGCTTGATGTAGTAGAAAGCACATGACTTTAGAGTCAGAATTAGATTCTGCTACTTTCTTGCTGGCTGGGATTTAGCTCAGTTGGTACAGCGCTGCTCTGAAGTCCCTGAGGTCCCGAGTTCTGTTCCCAGCACAGCAAAATGGGAGAAGGACATGGCAACCCACTCCCAAAGCAATCCTGAAACAGTCAGCCATTGAAAACCCTATCAGGGTCACTATGAGTGGGACTTGACTCGACGGCACCTAACACCACCACCAACAACTTTCTTGCTGAGTGACCTTAGGAAAGTTACTCAACCTCTCAAAGTTTTAATTTCCTCACTTAATAAATAAAGATAATAATAATGTCTATCTCACAAGTTTGTTTTGAGGTCTAAATCTGCTGACCAGGCTGGACACCATAGCACATGCCTGGAATTGTAGCTATGCAGGAAGCTGTGGCAGAAGAATGACAGATTTGAGGCCAGAGGCAGCTTGTGAAACTTAGCAAGATCTTGTTTCAAAATAAAAGAATAAAAGGGAGCATGGGATGTGGTTGAGTGGTAGAGCATTTGCCTAGCATGTGCAAGGCCCTAAGTTCAACCTCCCCCTCCCCAGTATTAAAAAAAAAAAATCTGCTGACCAATATACATAAAAACTTAAATCCAGAATATAAAAATGTAATATTTATTGAGTGCTTATGTGGAAGATCATGTTTTAAGTGCTTTATAAACATAGTATGCGCTCATATGACTCTATGAATTGTGTGCTTTCATTCTCTCTGCTTTATAGATAGAAAGACTGAGAATGGAGAGCTTGAGTAATTTACCCAAGGTCACAGAGCTGTTAAATGGCAGGGATGGGATTTTAGACCTGGGCAGTTAGGCTCCAGCCCACATATACTGAACTCCTAAGCCATGGTGCCATATGGAGTGGGGTTGAATAAAGAATAGCTATTATGATAATTGTAATTTAGCATTAAGTGCTTTTTATGTCCACAGTGCTAAGTGTTAATTATTAGCGTGTTTGGATGCAGCATTTATCCTTTTTGTTCCTATTTTTTCCTCAGCCATGGTAACAAAGGGCCTTGTGCTCTCTATACCAGAGCATCTTGCCTTCATCTGATCCGGCCCCAGTGTATCAGTCTCTGCAAGGAACAAAAGATGCGGCCACCCAGCTGGCTGTCCCTGCCCCCACCAGAACGCTAATGGAGGCTGAGGCCTCTGATTGGAATTGAGCTAAGAGAGCAGCAGACAGGTACAGATCAGCAGACCAGGAGCAGAGCTCACAGGAAAGGTCGTGCTTAATAAACCTGATTAATTTCTTTGAGCAGAAACAATGCAAGAAGACAGGGGTGAAATAACAGACAGTAATTCACCCTGATTCCAAGTCACAGGAGTGCAGCTAAAATCAGCAGAGAGAAGTTTTGTGAAGATGATGTTGGGCCTGGAGAGTGCAGTGGGGCTCAGTCATGGTGGCACTAGAAAAATTTGGTAAGGGGGAAATATTTCTTTGTGGTGACATAATGAAGAAGCATCCCAGAAGAGGGACAGGCATCCAACCAAAACACAAATCTGACCAAGGCACTTTCCTACTTAAATCCCTTGCAATGACTTCCCATGACCTAAATCTGATAATGATGTAGATAGTAGCTGTACCTATTTGATATTTGCTATGTATATGGTGCTTTATATAGGAGAAAACTGAGGCAGAGAGCTTAAGTAACCTGCCCAAAGTCACTTAGTTATTTATACACAATGAGAACTCCTACCCAGTCAGCTCTTATAGGCTGATCCAACTCTAGCTCAGGGGCATCTGTAAATAAGATAATGGTGTGTCTCTTCTGTCAGACAGGAGGCCATTCTGTAGTAGGAACCATAACAGATTCAATTTTCCAGTAGAGTTGGAGTGCTCAAGCTCTTGGGTCTGTTTGTCTTTCTCCCTCTGAACATTGTCTAGGCTCATCCACACTTTGAACTTCTAGTCCCACCTCCTGGAGGAAGACTTCTAAAAACAGGCACATGATTGACTCCTTGCCCTCTATTCCACTGCAGATGATTTGTCTAAGCCTATCTTATTTATTACATCCTTTTTGTCAGTAATTGGTTTAGGAAGGTAAATATGGCCTAGTCCTGCCCAGTGAGACTAGTAGGAATGTCGCAGTCAATTTGGGCTGTTTTAACACAATAATACCTTAGAGTGGGTGGCTTAAACAACATTTATCTCCCCCCCCAAACTGAGGTACTGAACCCAGGACCTCACACATATGTTTTGTTTTGTTTTTATTGGAAATTTTTAATGTACACCTTAATGTGATTCATTCTGACATGCTTTTCATTGTGACATTTCCATATATGCATTTTGTTGTATATTACACAGATAAGCTCCCCCTTACCCTCTTGTGCACTTCCTCCCCTGTCCCACCCTCCTACCAAAGATCTCTCTTCCATTTGCATGTCTTTTTATGGTAATAGTTTTCTATATATCCTTGGGTTCCAATTATGTTAAAGATCAAAGCTTGTTCTGTAGCGAACCTTCTTTTTACATTGTCAATACTATTACAAGAATTTCCTAGTCCATCTATATTAGTACCATTCTTTGGTATTATTGGTGTTATATAATTGTTTTCAGGACTATTAAAGTTGGGCTGTTCACCCTGAGGTGATCCCCTCCCCCATTCCTCATTCCTCTTTGTTCCTCCTCTTCCCCCTCTCCTCTCCAAGGATTTACTTCTTTTGCTAGATCTCTCCCTCCTTTTGTGTTCCCCAGATTGTCCCTTCTCCACTAGGTCAACTTTAGCTTTTTTTTTTTTTTTTT
>VMDO01005393.1:20720-112520 GCA_007922755.1 Pedetes capensis | reverse complement strand
TTTTTTTTTTTTTTTTTTTTTGGATGTGAATCACCTGTGTTCATTCCTTTCTAGCTTTCAATGTTGATATTGAGAAATCTGCAGTAATTTTAATAGGTTTTGCTTTATGAGTAATCAGTGGTTTCTGTCTTGCTGCTTGCAGGATAGCTTCCCTGGTCTCTAATGACAGCATGCGAGCAATGATATGTCTCAAAGATGACCTATTTAAATCAGCTTTCAAAGGAGTCCTGAATGTCTCAGTAGTGCATATATCCATATCATGTACTATCTTTGGGAAATTTTCCTTGAGGATATCATATACTAAATTTTGAAGGCCTCTGGTGGATCTTTCTTCTCCTTCAGAGACTCCCTGAATTCTTAAGTTTCATTTTTTCATTCTATCTGAGTTCTCCTGGAAATCTTTTTTAAATACCTTTATCATTGATTCCATTTCTGACTGTTTGCATTTAAGTTCATTTATGGCATCTTCGGAATTGGTAATCCTCAGCTCAGATTCATCCAGTCTCGATGAAAAGGATTCTTTAGCTGAATTCAATTCAGTTATCTTCATTCATGTTTCAATGAGAGTTGCTTGGTTCTTCCTTATCATTTCTAACTGGGATGATAGAATGGACTCCAAGTGAGATATCTTCTTTTCAAGAATTTCAAGGGTGCTTGTAGTATTCATTTTAATTTCTCTTAGCATGTTTATAACCATGACTCTGAATCCCAAATCAGAGATATCTAAGAGTTGAGAGTCCTTGGAGTTATTTTTTGGGGGGCTTTGGTCTGTGGGGCCTTCAGATCCATCCTGCCCCTTTGTGTTTCTTGTGGATTTACTTTGTTTGCCCATAATATGGTCTGGGAAATAGAATTTGTCTCTCCTGAGTGTGCAGAACTTCTCCCTCTGTTATTCCTATGAGATTGTGTGGTGCTGAATCTCTGGTGCTTATTTGAGCTTGTAATCTGATAGTTTCTTGACTTTTTTGGTCTGAGTGGTTCTCACTCTAGTCCACCAGCCCAACTCCAAAGGGGCTAGGGGCTATGGAGGTGATAGATTCTGTTTCTCTTCTGTGGAGTGAGAAAGGGGGCAGGATCTGGTGACAGAAGAGGGAGAAAGAGGAGGTAGAGGACAGAGGCTAATAGAAATTACTGTCAGAATTAAAATTAAGGTTAAGACTTAAGGATAAAGTAATTAAAACAAAGACATTTATATAGCATAAGAAAAAGAGAAGGAGAATAGAAAAAGGGAAGAGACTAAAAGAAGAAAGAAGGAAGAAAAATAGAAAAGAAAAAAAAAAACCTCATGCATACATGCTCCCACACACACAGAAAAACACTTGTAGCCAGGTGCGGTGGTGCACGCCTGCAATCCCAGAGGCTTGCGAGGCAGAGGCAGGAGGATCGCAAGCCCGAGACCAGAGGCAGTCTGTGTAACCCAAAGCTACCCTGCTTCAAAAAGTAAAAAGTATGGGCTGGGGGCACAGCATGGCGGTCCAGCACTTACAAAGCAAGCAGGCGCAAGACCCTGGGGTTCAAACCCCCGTACAAAAAAAAAAAAAAAAAAAATAAAGCCCTTGCATGTTCTTGCAGGTGGAATCTGAACTGTGGACACCCAGTTCCACTGGGTGAAGTCAATACTGCAGGAAGCAGTGATCCCTATGGAACCAAGGATGACAGTGTTTTCACACAATCCGCAGAAGCACTCTGGCTTAGTGTAAAAGCATTTGCTGGATGTATCGAGTGGATATGGTGGGCAGCCCCACAATGTCCTGGGTTTAATTGGGACACTGAGTGCCCATAGAGTCTGTTCCATGAAATATTCTGTGTTTATTGTATTGTTTGAGAGGCACTGGAACCTGTGGGGTCCTCCGTGGAGTTCTCCCTGTCCCACGTAGTTAGGGCACCAATTCCCCAAATCAGAGATTTCTGCCCCAGAGCCTACAGCATGGAGGGAATATGGCTGCTATCATGGATTTTTTTTTATTGCAGGGGTTTCCGCCCACTTGGAAGTCCACTTGGGAGGACCATATCCTCTTGTGGGTGGGATGATATCCAACTGCCCCGGAGGGAATCTGCAGCAGGTCTGTCCATGTGCAGCGATCGCGCTAGAAACTCCTCTAATTGTGACTAATTGTGCTGCTAGGATATGCCAAAAAGGAGCATTCTGTCCCCTTGGGGCTCAGTCGCCTCTGTAGACCCCAGCCTACTCCACAGTGCAGTGGGATGACTTAGGATCACCTCTGGTGTGTCTGGGATTTGGGTGTCTGTGTGCCCATATGTCTGTGGAGATCGTGTCTGCACAACTGCCCTGCCACGACAGGAGGGAGGGAGCTGCATCTTAGCTATGGACGTGCACCACTGGCACCAGTTTCCCAGTTCCCTCCGTGATCACTCCCCGTACCCTGGGGTATCCACTCTCATAGATCTGATCCCTATTTTCTTGCATGAGGGTCCTACAACAGCCCAGCATCTCAGGCTGTGGGACGTGTGCCACTAGGGATGGTGATTCCATGTGCCACCTCAAACTGATTCACCTGAAACTTGTAGTTTGTGTCCTGTGGGCGGGGTGACAGTGTGATGTCAGGATTGCACTCTGTGTTGGGTCTGGCGCCCATGGATGTGTGTGCGAAGTCCCCTCTGAGTCTCCAGGATTCTATCCGCTGTCTGCGTGATGGCGAAATGGTGGAATGGTGGTCCAGCTGCTGTCCTCTGTGTAACTCCTCTGAAGCCAAATCCTCGATTTCAGTGTTCATCCAGCTTCATCCTCTATCTCCCAATCTAAACTATCACTGTTACTATCTATTCAATGTGAGTTCCAAACCTGTAATCAAGGCTTCCCTCTACTCCCAGACAGAAGGCGTGCGTTATCTGTCCGCCATCTTGCCGCACCCCCAGTGCCTTTTTCTCTTAAGAATGCAAGTTGTTTCTTAAGAGATCATATTTTTTGACAATGAGTACTCAATAAATACTCAAATTAGGCTCTGACTTAGTACATCTTCTAATAAGTTAACCAACAATGATGTTGCACATTTACTTTGTACTGGGTTCTCAAAGGAGCAGGAGACACACCATCTTCTTTTTGACCTTACAGCATTGTGGAAAGATTGAAATACATAATAGTAGATGAAGGTAGGATGGATGAAAGCAATACTATCAATAGGCAATGGGCATCAGTTGGTACCAGGATGGAGTCAAAGCATCAGGATAAAATGGAGAGAGTTCGTTCAGTTGAATTTGATTTAACAAGTACCTACCCAATCCTCTGAGGTATACAATGATGTGAAGAATAAGTGATGGAGTTTTCCTTGAAGAACTTACTTATTTCTGGGCTGGGTGGTGCAGGTCTATAATTCTAGCTACTCGGCAATCTAAGGCAGGTGGATCATGAATTAAAGTCTTGCCTTGTCTACAGAGAGAGTTCAAGGCTAGCCTGGGTAGCTTAGTGAGACTGTGTGTTACAAAAAAGAAATAAGCAAAAGAAAAAGAAAGAAAAAAGAAAGAGAAAAAGAAAAAAGAAAGGAAGAAAGAAGGAATGAAGGAAGGAAAGAAAGAAAAAGAAAGAAAAAAAAGTCTTGGGACATAGCTCAGTGGCAGAGAGCTTGCCTAGTGTGTGCAAGGCCCTAGGCATAATCCTCAGCACTGGAAAGAAAAAAGCTCTTATTAAGCCTCCTTTGAAAATAATGTAAAGAGGGAACAAATAATAAATACCACAAAGTAAGCAAAATGATATCATATTATACATTACTTTTGTATATATTATCTCTACTTTTCACCAACTATTGGAATTTTTAACCCTAATTTGCAGAAAAGGAAATTTAGATTTAAAGAGATGAGTTTTCCTGAGATCATAAAATTAGTAAATGATGGAAAAAAGTTTTAGTTTTTTCATTTAAAATCCCAGTTTCTTTCCATATAATTAGCTAGTCACTGTGCTTGGTACTTAAGACGTTGTTGTTAGGTGCTGTGGAGTTGGGTCAGACTCATAAAGAATGAAACACTACCTGATACTGTGCCATGCCTGGTACTATGGTCAGTGGTTCTCTGCTATTCTTTGGGCTTTTAATGGCTGATTGTTTCAGGAGTGGGCTGCTAGATCCTTCTCCCAAGCCTACAGCACCCAGTATTTCCAGACTGTCTCCCATCCAAAGACTAACCAGGCCTCACCCTGCTTAGCTTCCAAGATCTGATGAGATCAGATGCCAGGGTGGTATGGCTGTTGACTGGTATTTAAGATACATCTGTGAATAAGATGGAATTTCTCCTTTCTAGGATTTCACAGAATAGCAGGAAACAAATGGGCGTAAGATTGTCTCTGGTGCAATGTGATGAGCTCTATACTGGTGATAAGTCCAAATATTGCTGCTAGTCAGTGGGGTGGGTAAGATTTTAGTGGGAAAAGATCAGGAGAGCATTTAAGTGGAAGAAATTGTATAGGAAAAGGTATATTGGGAAGTTGTCCAGCTAATTTGCAGTCCAAGGACATGGGAAACTGGGTTATAAATGTACAGTAAAGCCACAATATAGAGGCTTCTATGAACATTTGATCAGTATATACTTATTGGGCATGTATCATGGCAAGCTACTGTCCTGGAGGCAGGGAGTGCAGTAGCAAGCAAAACAAAAATCCTTGTTCTTATGGACCTTATATTCCACTTTGGGGGAAAAGATAATAAATGAATAACACAAAAAAGCCATAAAATATGAAAAGTGCTAAGAAGAAAAATGACAAGAAGGAAGAATATGTGATAAAGAGTGGTTGGAGGATTCTCTTTTAGATTGAATGTCAGAGAAAGTTTCTCAGATTAAGTGACTTTTTAGTGAAGATCTGCATGAAATAAGGGTTTGGACACACAAAAATTATGGAGAAGACTATTCCCAACAAAAGAAATACCTAGGTCAAAGCTTTTCAAGTGAGAACTACCCCATTCTACTAGAATAATGGAAAGAAGTCTAGAGTGGTTTGAAAACTGTAAATGCAGAGGAAAGTGAAGAAAGATGATATCTGGCAGGTCCCATCCTGTAAGAAGCCCTAGGAAGGATGTTGGATTTTATTCTCAGTATGGGGGGAAACCATTGAGTATTTTTAGCAGAGAGTGATATGATGTGGTCTACACTTTTAAAAAGGAACAGAGAGCCCCATCAAGAAGCTATATTGTCAGAGAGAGATGGTGGCTTGAATAATGGGAATAGAGATGAAAGGAATTATGGATTTGGGCTATTCTGTATTTTGTGATAGAAAAAGAGGCCTTGGTAATGAGTTTGATTTGATGAGAGGGAATGATTACAGTGAAGAATGTCTCCTAGGTGTTTGGCTTGAGCTGAGTTATGACCATTGAATATCTCCTTGAACCTGAGCAGCCATCAGATTTTGAGACCTTTCATCCTATTTTTCACTATTTGATTTAGCTTGCCAAGAGGAGTCTAAAGTATAGAGGACATGTGTGAAGAAGACTCATCTTCCTCCTGAGGAAGTATGCCATTTAAATAGCAACCAGCCTGTGAGTATTCCTTCTGATCTTAGACCCAGGACAAGCTTTCTCCCCAGGATATGGGTCCTAGCTTCGATGCCGTCCTCTGTGAAAGCCTTTCTCAATCCTTCCAGGCATTCACTCTATTCTTTGTGTCACAATTGCTGTTGTTTTGTACTTAAGACATTTTGTCTTGAATAATGGTTGTTTGTGGTGCACATATGCTTTAAAGTATTTTGATCTCCTTGAGGGAAGCTACTGTTGTTATGAGTTATTATATTCTTCCTATGATGAATATAGCCCAACAGTCCCCAGCATCCTTTCTCTTCTTCTTTATTCCTGAGGATTCATTATAGCAAGAGGTATGAATGTGAAGTACTGTTTTTCTAATTAGGTGTGTTGGAGTCACGGAGTATAGAGTTGGCAAGATTTAATGATCATCTGAGTGTGGTGGTGAATGTGTGATAAGTGTCAAATGTAGTATTTGGAAGACAATTGAAAATGTAATATTTGGAAGATAAGAGTGTGCTAGAGGCCATCATTCTGTGATTTCAGCTATTTCTCTTGGAAAACAATTTTATAGAGATGTGGGTGTTAATAGGCAATTTTGGTAGCAATGACAACAGCTTTTAGATATCAGGTTTCTGATACCTGAATTATAGCTCTGGTGATATAATTTCTAGTAATTTAGTTCTTATCATAGTAGGCATCAATGTAAGCATCCCTTTTTGTTCAAAGATCTAAAAAGATTAGTGTTTCATTCATTGAGCCCTTACTTAATGTGGGTCCATTCAGTCTCTCTTGTCTGTTCCTGTGTTTTATTTACAGTAGATGCTCAATAAATGTCCAGTTGAATTTATTCTAAATTCAGAATTATTTCTGCCATCTGCTTACCTACTCAACAAACAATCATTGAATGCACAGGACATCAATGACTGCTCTAAGTCCTAAGTAGTAAAACGCTGAGAAAGATATGGGCTTATTCCCAGTTTGGTAGGGGAGATGATTATAGTAGAGTGTGTGGCCCAAGTGATATGACAGAAGTGAGTGGGAATGTGGAGAAAGCACTACTTTGAGTGCCCAGGAAGGAATAGGTGATGTATTCATCAGAACCCAGAGGATGCCTAGCTTTTTGTCAGGCAGAAAATAGCAGAGAGATATTCTAGGCTGTTGAGATGCTATATGCAAAGATAGGAATTCATGAGAGACCATGGTGAACTAAAAAAGGGCCAAGTCATTGGCATACCTGGAACATTGGCTGCCCCTGTGAATGGCCTCTCATAAGATTCAGCTGGGTGGGTCAGCTGGGTCAGAGAGTAAAGGGACTGTGCCATGCTAAGGAGGGGGAACTTTATTCTAAAGTCACTAAAGAGTCACTCAGGAGAAGGAAATTTAAGGCAGAGGTAATTTAAAAAGATATTAAGAATTATTGAGGATGTAGAGTTGGCAAGACTTAATGACCACTGAATATAGTGATGAATGAGTGGTGAAATGTAACTCCTTTGTGGGAAAGGGAGTGGAAAATTATATTTAGATAAGCTTCATTTTGACTATTATTTATTTCCCATTGATTTTTATTTTTGTCAGTGCCCAGGAACTCAGGGAACAAAGAGATCTTGTTGTTGTTGCTAGATGCTGTGGAGTCAGTGTCTGACTCATAGAAACCCTATGTACAACAGGTGAAACACTGCTGTAAGTGCTTCTCTGCTATTCATAGGGTTTTCAATGGCTGATTGTTTTTTGGAAGTAGGTTGACCAGGTCCTTCTCCTAAGCCTATCGCATCTGTTGTTCCCAATCCGTCTCCCATCCAAGTATTAACCAGGTCCCACCCTGTTTACCTTCTGAGATCTGATGGGATTGGATGCCACAGTGCTATGGCTGCAGGCCCAAATAGATCTTAAAAGACAAGAAATGAGTTCTTATTCTTGGAAAATGGCCCACAAGTGAAATAACATGGTTCTGCAGTGAAGAATGAAAGAATCCATCAAAGTCATTGTTCATCATTCATTTATTAGGTATTTTAATACAATTCCATGTTCTGTACATCAATTTTCCTGTGAAGAGCCATCAGGACTTGGGAGCCATGGATTGATAGTTGTGGTCCTTGGGGATCTGCAAACAGATGACATGTTTTCTTTGTATTTTATGTGATTGGGGACTAGATAGTTGGAATTGGAATGGATGTGGTTGGCTTTCATGATATAGTTTTCAATTTCCAATGAATAGTCCTTGTGGTGAGGAGTAGGAGTCTGGGCACTGGAAATGTCAACATCAGAGATGCCCTCTGTGGTGCTTGGCTTTCCTAGCAGCCTCTCACTGTGTTTCCTTGTAGTCTAGACTATGAAGCTTGTAATTCCTGATGTTTTATCCACAGTAGTCACAGCTCACCAAAGCCCAGGTTTCCTCTCTTCAGGGTGACGTAAGTCTTTGGAATATCTTTCCCTGTTTCTGTACTTTAGGGAGAAGTGTTCTACCTTTCAATGGCCCAAGCAAGTCTCACCCAAACAAGGCCAAACAGGAAGTAATTTAAATCCCCAAATAGATAAAAATTAAGATTTGATTCTTTTACCCAGTTTACAACTTAGGTTCTACACAACCAGAAAACCTTAGAATTGCTGAACTGAAATGACCTAAAAGTGAATGCTAGTCCTCAAAGGTATCCTTGCAGGTAGATAGAGAATAGAGAGAAAACATACATTTCCAACCTTTTAAATAGAAGTAAAGATAAATTATATATGTAGATTTCTACTTTGGCTTTATGTTGCTTTAGCTTGGTGCTCACACAGCCTAATACTGTTGTGACTTCTGCTCTTGTACATAGGTATAGAAGGGGTTAGGAGCATTAGGTGCCTTGGTAGGATGACCTTTACCCTGCTCTCTTCTTTGGGATCTTCCACTGCTCTGGGTTGGATCAAAGTGTCTTCCCTGTGAGACTTGACTCTGGTCATCTGGATTCATGTGGAATTTTTCTCTGTTAGAATAGCCTTGCTGGGGTCTTTGGGAATGTTGATCTTGGGATCCTTGATGCCTCTCTTTCTCTTTATGGGTTTGTTTATCCCATTGTTGCTGACCATTTTGATCCTCTTTGTGGGTTTGCTTGTCTTGTCTCTGATGGTTCTGTTCATCCTCACAGGTTTGTCTACCCTGTTGTTGCTGATGTTGTTGATCTTCATGAGTTTTCCTGTCCTGTCTTTGGTAGTTCTGTCCATCTTCATGAGTTTGCCTGCCCCTTGTCTGATGGCTTTGTTCCTCTTCATGGGTTTGCCTGTCCTGAATCTTGTGTCGATGTTCCTGATCCTCATGACTGTGTCTACCCCAACTTTGATGATCCTGCTCTTCCTTTGCCTGGTGGCTCTGCCCTTTGCCATGGCTCTGCCTGGTTTGGCCCTGCTCACTACTGTCTGATTGCAAGTCTGTCTTTTTGTGGAAAGGTGACCTTTCCTGCTGGATTTGTGCTAAGACTTTGTGTTGAGGGTCTTCGCTATCCTCCTCAGGCTTCTGTGCCTGATGGCTGGTTTGCTGCTCCTCCCCAGACTGGAATCTCTGTCTCTGGTTTCTATTCACTTCCTGTTGTGAAGTCTGTTGACTTAGTCTCCCCGACTTTCCTGATTGTTCAACATATGAGTCTCTTCTTCTTCCTTCTGTCCCTTGGAAGTAACTATTTTGTCCTTGAATTTCAGTGTCTTTAGTCTGTGACTGACCATAGTGGGAATTCTGGCCTTGCTTGTCACGTTGGCCATAGAGAGAAACTTGGCCTTGCCCATCTGACTGACCATGGTGAGAACTCTGGCCTTGTCTGTCTTGCTGACCATAGTGGAAACCCCATTCTTGCTTGTCTGTGTGACCCTGGTGAGAACTTTGGCCTTGACTGTCTGATTGACCATGGTGAGAACTCTGGCCTTGATTGTTTGACTGACTATGGTGGGAACTCTGCCCTTGACTGTCTGACTGACCATGGTGAGAAATCTGTCCTTGTCTGTCCGACTGACGGTGATGAGAAATCTGGCCTGGATTACTTGACTGACCATAGTGAGAACTCTGGCCTTGCTTGTCTGACTGACCATGATGGGAAATCTGGCCTTGTCTGTCTAACTGACCATGGTGGAAAATTGGGCTTTGCCTGCCTGACTGATCATGGTGGGAAATCTGTCCTTGTCTGTCTGACGGACCATGGTGAGACATCTGGCCTTGCCTGTCTAATTGACCATGGTGAGACATCTGGCCTGGATTGTCTGACTGACCATGGTGGAAAATCTGGCCTTGTCTGTCTGACTGTCCATGGTGGGAATCCTGGCTTTGCGTATCTGATTGACCATGGTGAGAACTTTGGCCTTGCATACCTGTATGGACATACTGAGAATCCAACTCATGCCTGTCTTTCTGACTACAGCCTGATTCCTGATCCAGCCTTCCAAATTGTTCATAGGAGCCTGATTCCTGCTGACTGATCTGTCTAGAATGAGAGTCTTGTCTGAGTCTTCCAGACTTGGCATAGTTTGGTTGTTGTCCTATTCTTTCTGACTGGCCATAATGATAATCTTGAACTGGTTTCTTAGACTGATTTAAGGAACAGAAATATTCTTGTCTTTTAACCTGTTCACTGCTAGATTTATGACTCAGTTTTTGTCCAGAGCTAGAGTCTTGACTTTTTCGCTCAAACTGATCGGAGATAGAGTCCTTATCTTGTCTCTCTGACTGACTATGGTGAGATTCCCTATGTTTTTTCTCAGGCTGAACACAGTGAGAATCCCTATCTTGTTTCTCTGACTGACCATAACTAGAGTCCTGGCTTTGCTTCTCAGATTGACCATGAAAAAAGTCCTGATCCTGTGTCTCAGACAGACCATGATGGGAGTCCTTATCCTTTCTCTCAGACTGTTTATGAAGGGAATCCCTATCTTTTCTCTCAGGCTGACTATGGGCCTTGTCCCTGTCTTGTTTCCCAGACTGATTGTGTTGGGCATCCTGACTTTGTTTCTCAGAGTGACTGTGATGGGAGTTCTGTCTTTGTCCTTCATGCCTCTGCTTGTCTTGTCTGCCTGTGTTTCCTGGAAACTTATGTTTTTGTATTCCCTCCTTCCCCTTTTCTTGCTGAGAGGTTCTACCTCCACATGATTTATTATCTAGCTTACGGTGACAGGCTTGGACCAACTGGAAGACCAACAAGAGATATTCTTGAAAATCAATATGTCCATTTCTGTCTATGTCTAAATGGCTCAGAATGGTTTCCACAGTCTCTGGGTCATTTGGTCTCTGTGAGAAGATAAATCAAACAGCAAAATTAAACATTCTTCTATGGACACTAACATATATATATATATATATATATATTTGCAGCGGTAGCCCTGTGGCATCCGATCCCATCAGATCTCGGAAGCTAAGCAGGGTTGGGCCTGGTTAGTACCTGGATGGGAGACCGCCTGGGAACACCAGGTGCTGCAGGCTTGGGCGAAGGACCTGGCAACCCCCTCCCCAAAATCAATCTGCCATTGAAAACCCTATGAACAGCAGAGAAGCACTGACAATAGTGTTTTCCCCTGTTGAACAGAGGGTCGCTATGAGTCAGATACCGACTCAAGGGCACCTAACAACAACAACATATATATGTATATATATACACACACAGACACACACACACACATATGTATACATATATACATATATATATATATATATATATTTTAATGTTCATGGCTCAATCTGTTCAGCCCCTTATGAACCTTCCTTGATTGAGAAATATTAATCAGAGGTGGCTTGGGTTTGATTCCTGTCTTTGACTAGCTCGTTGTCAGAACCTTCATCCCTTGATAGACCAATTGGAATATGACCATAGGGAGTGGGCACATTTATTTACAATTAGCTCTATTAATAATTAATTTGAGTCATTTGAGGGAGTTACTCCATCCCTTCACATTCTAGATTCTAAATGTTTATCTATTTTTTTCTTATCATATTATGTGATCCTGGAAAGAGGGGAAGTTGGTTTTATTCATGTTTGTATCCTCAGTATTTAGGATTGTGCTGGTATGGAGTAGGTGCTCAGTGAATCTTTATTGAGTTAATGAATGAATGAATACATGAGAAGATGTGTGGACAGCACTAAATATAGAAGTAAATATATGAATCTCAGATTTTCTTCTGTAAAGTTGTTTCCTATTACTTTCAGGTTGTATTGTTTCTTGTTCAAGCTCAGATACAAGGAGGGAGAAAGGTGTGTGTGTGTGTGTGTGTGTATGCTGGGAAAGAACTATTGAGGAGCTGCCTGAACTATTAATGTGCTTCTCAGCACATTACTGGTGGGGTATGACCAAACAAAACAAAACATCAAATCCTGGAAGCAGATGTCAGATTCATACACACTTGACTCCCAGGTGTTTATGTGTCTTACCCGGAGGATGTCTCCAAACTCAGCCAAGAGTAGATGCTTCAACTCCTTCTTGCATAGTGAAGTACAGTCTCCGTTCTCTTCAGCATATCTCTCAAAAACCTTGATCACGTTGAGTATGCTGCTCAGGAGTTCAGCCATTTTGACAAATACAGGTGAGCCTAAAACAAAAACAAAAACAAAAACAAAAAACAAAAAAACCTTTTGTCTACATTTGAGATGAAGACCTGGAGACAACATCTCCAGAGCTGAAGTAGGCTCTTTTGGTTTGGGAAAGAAGGTTAAGAAATGTTAGAGTCCCTTCTTAGCCATACCCTTAGTTGACCCAAATTAGATTCCAAATATTATGTGCTATAGTGGAGGTACGTGCAAACTATGGTTCCCTTGCTAGAAAAAGAGGCAACTTCCTAAAAAATGGTAGGTGTTTTACATACCCCATCCTCTACTCTGGGTGGGACTTGCTTGATTGAAATTCTCATATAAGAACAAAAGGGAAGGGAGGTCAGTAATCCCATAGAAGGAAGGCCAGGGGCCAGAATAAAAATTATGCCCACTGGTCATAATTTTCCACCAATGACTAGCATACTGGAGGGGGCACTAAACAGTTCCCATTGGACAGATTTTGGTCTTCAAATGAGCCTTCTTCAAGCAAGGAAGGAGAGGAGGCTAGAAGTCTTTCTCAATGATGTAAGAAGCATTTCTGGAAGGCTAAATTCCAGCAAGTGCTTCTGGCCTGGATGGTTCAGTTTGGGACTTACTAGTAAAATGGAATCAGTGAATATAAAAACTATTGCAGATAAAAAATAACAAGTAGATACATGGCTGCATTAACCGCATGGGTGATAGGAAATATATCTAATCAGTCCACATTGGCTATGCTGGGAGGCTGAGATCTTTTGAGATCTGTATGTTAATATTGCTTCCTGTGCTATGAAAATTCCATTTACTGGATTTATAGGCTTCCAAACCAAAGCCCTACTGCAGAGCACATTGGATTTTCCAAGACATATGGTGATACCTATAAGGATAAGTGGCAAATAATGATTTGCTCAGCACAAACTGAGTCCTTTGTGGCAATTCATTGCAATGAGATTTGAGTATTGCTAAGGCTACATGGTCCAGAGCCTTTTCACTCTTGTACCCTAACCTCCTGGGTCTTGCCTAAATTTTACAAAAGGTAAATGCTTCATCATGGGAGACTCAGCTGTCCACCAATAGTCCTAGCCCTCAGTTTTGGGATGCTTAATACACATTGAAGCAAAGACATATGTATTTTAATAAGCTCAGATATAGGACTCTCTCACTATTATCATATTCACAGATAGAACCTGGAAAAGGAAGCAGGAAGGTACCCAAGGCTATCACCCTCAAGGAGTAGTGTTGGACCTCCACATCCCAGGATATTATAGCAAGAAATATACAAAGCCATATTGCCATTGCTCCCCATGAATGTCTTACCTGCTTGAGGAGAAGTGATCAGAAGACTTAGAAGCCAGAGAGAATACCAGAGACCTGAAAATTCATCCTATTTATAGGGTGTTTAATTGTACTACTGGGGTCATCCCAGGTGACACCCATTCTGTGGAAGATCCTGAGTCACTTTGAACCCAACCCAGCTCTGCCCAGTTTGGCTCACTTTGACCTCTCCTTCTGTAAACCGCTTGGTTTATTTACTTCCTCCACTTACTCCTGAATGTGTTTGTCATTGTGTAGGCAACATGGTTCAGGTCTCAGCCTCACTTAATTATGGGAGTATGTGCACATGTATGAGTACATGTTGGAGGGGGTCCCAAAAGACAGAGGTTCAGTCTGAGTTCATCCTTAATAAGCGTTACATGCCAAGACTAATGGGGAACAACATTCAAATAATACCAAAGAAGGGTATTTACATGGTCACATTGCAAAAACCTGTCAAAGTAGAGATTAGGGAGTCTATGTATTTATCTAAGATAAAATTCCCATCTAAGATAAATCTCTTGCTTGTATTAAGCAGATATTGTATGTTAATCTATTGACCTATTTTGAATTACTATTTTCATTTAACAGTCCCGCATGTTAGTGGGAGTAGATATATGATAAATTTTGGAGGCACATTGATTGGAGGAGAGTGGAATAATGATAGTGAAACTATCACCACTTGAGTTTTTTAAATCTTACTAAAAAGTTGGAGTAGAGGGATAATGTGGAAGCTTATGATGTCTGTGAGGCAGAGCTACTGTCAGAGACCTGGGTCTTCATTTATTCCCCCCCTCTACACTGATGACATGCCAGCACAGTGTCTTGAGTGTGGGAGATTCTTAGTCAATGTTTTTGGGACAAATGAATTTTTAAATTATGGAAGAATTGAAGAATCTTGTGCAAGATGCAAAGAATTCTAGACTTATCTGTATTTTTGCTTTGGCTTACATTGAGATCCCTGGTTGGACTTTTGTCTATATGTCAATTAACCAATCAGTTATTTGTAATGAATATATATATATATATATATATATATATATATATATATATATAGTGGTACTGGGGTTTGAATTCAAGGCCTCATGCTTGCATGCTTTGCAAGTGCTGGACCATTGAGCTGCACCCTCAGGTCATTTTTTTTACTTTTTGAGACAGGGTCTTGCTAAGCTATGCAGACTGCCTCTGGCCTCGAACTTTCGATCCTTCTCCCTCCACCTCCCAAATCACTGGGATTACAGGCATGCACTACTGTGTCTGGCTTGATACTTGCTATTATTTACTATGTGCTCAGAATTCTGCAAGGGAATCATAGAGGTGAAGAAAGATTTTAATGCAGTTGGAATAAGGAAGCTTCATGCAAAAAAAAATTTTGAACAGCAGGGCAGGACATGCTAAGTATTACATATTAGGCGCATGTGGAACCCTTCTGGGCTGGGCTGGGCCTGCTCTTCTCTTAAGAGGTAAGATTTGGGTTGTTCCTCAGAATATTCAGGTAGGCAGAGATGAAAACAATGAGTTCTGGGTGGGGAGAAGGGGAAGACCAAATGTACAACAATGAAAACTTACTTGTTTTTGGATTAGGGTGAGCACGTAAGTCTGATTAAAGCAGAGAGTTTATGCAAGAATAGAATTAGAGAATTTTGTAGTTGAAGGGAAATCTAGTCTTAGTCTTTTAATTTTACAGGCAAAGAAGCTGAGTTCCAGCTGGACTGAGTGACTTGCGAAGGGTCGTACAGGCCTATGACAGAAACCAGGCTTAGCACACTTGTTTTCTTACCCTGACCCACTGTGCTTTCTTATATATTCTTTGATACAGATATGGAGCCTCTTTTAAGGTTTATTGCAGTGAGAAATGTGAAGCAGGTACCATTTTGGTCAGAAAAGTGACCTGATCAAAGCATTTTTTTTTTTTTGGAGGAAGATTTTAATATGACTATAGTCGGTGGCTACATGTGTTCAGTTTGTCTGGGACTAAGGGATTTCCCAGGACATGAGACTTTCAGTGTTAAAACTGGGGTAGCTCTGGGCAGCCTAGGACAAGTTGGTCACTCTAGTCTGTGGTATATAACATGGATTGGAAGGAGGAATGTTGGAACAAGGAGGCTAGTTAGGAGTACATTTTGTGTCTTGAGTGAGAAGCAAGGTAAGGGCTTTGACCTGTAGGTGCCATTGAGTAGGGTCCAACTCGTAGCGACCCTATGTGCAATAGAACAAAACATTCCCTGACTCTGTGCCATGCCCAGCATCATATCAGTGCTTCTTTGCTATTCATATGGGTTTTAATGGCTGATTGTTTTGAGATTGTTTAGGGGGGTGGGCTGCCAGGTTGTTCTCCCATTTTTGGGGTGATGGAGAATCAAACCCATGGCTTCAGAGTATGCAGAGAAGCACTCTACCAACTGAGCTAAACCCTAGCCTTGTGTGTAGCAGATCAAAACTACATGAAAGTGGATAGATGATAGAAGGAAAGAAAGGATGGGGTTTTGGAACAAATCAGATGAAGGACAGAGAAAGCAAGGATGCCACAAAAATATCCAAATGGTTAAGTCTATATAACTAAAAGAAATATGGTATACTGAAGAAATGTGTGGGGCCTAATGCCTAATGGAGGCCTACAACAGAGTGCCCCTATTGGTATTCTGCTCCCTTTATGCAGCCCAAGCTGGCTTCACTTGTGATCCTCCTGCTTCAGCCTCCTGAGTGATAGAATTACAGCAAGCAGGCACCACCACACCTTGCTCTTTTTGGAGTCTTGTTCTCCTCCCTCTAGCTTGCATCTTCTTTCTGTTTGGGGTCTTCCAGCACTGGTAAGGATTTGTGTAAGCCTGTTTATAACTCTTGAGAACTGGGTCATGCTAAGATTCTTTCTGCTTTGCATCTATATTTAGTACTCTTTAGTGATGTCTCTTTTCACCTATTAGGATCAAAGACTTAGAGGAGCTTTGGTTAAACCTAGAAGCAAATAAGAAGAGTAGCAGTTGGGAGGAGGGTAAGTGTAAAGAAAACAGCCATCATTACAGAGAGCAGCAATATTGTGATCCCCTTTCTTTTGGGATGTTCCAGGATCCCCAGCAACTGGTTTTGTTGTTGTTTTTTGATTAGATGGGCAGTGCTCTTTGCCTGATGCTGCAGCAGAAAGATTATGTTCTTAACAGTAGGATGAGCTTTAGGACGGACAGAGAACTGTGTTTATCAGCCAATTAATTTATCAAGGGGTATTTATGAGCACATGATCTTTGTTCTTAAAGAATTTTCAATCTCACTGGGAAGTGGGGTACACAGAATCATTTTCAGTGGTTCAGATTGCTTTATAAGCATTACTGTTATTGATAGGGTAGGGAGAGGTTGATTAGAGGGAAGAAGAGGAATTGCAGGGGCCAGAAATTATCCACACTCACATGTCTATAATCTTAGCCATTGGGAAGCTAAGGCATGAGGATTGTGAGTTTGAGGACAGCCTGGGCTACATAGTGAGACCTTGTTTCAAAACAAACAAACAAACAAAAACAACAAAAAAAAACCAAACAAGACATAATATATATTGTTTTTGTACATATTATATTGAAGGAATTATGGAATATGCTGGATATTTGGGGCAAATCATTTGATATCCCAGACTTGAGGTTCTTCATCTATAAAAGGAGAGGGTTGGAACTTTCTTTTGTCAGTAATATTCTAAGATTTGCCTGTAGCCATACCACTGTGGTGTCTGATCCCATCAGATCTTGGAAGCTAAGCAGGGTCTGGCTTGGTTAGTATTTTGATGGGAGACCACTTGGGAACACCAGGTGCTGTAGACGTGGGAGATGTTGTTGTTGTTAGGTGCCGTCGAGTCGGTATCCGACTCATAGCGACCCTCTGTACAACAGGGGAAACACTATTATCAGTGCTTCTCTGCTGTTCATAGGGTTTTCAATGGCAGACTGATGTTTGGGAGGGGTTTGCCAGGTCCTTCTCCCAAGCCTACAGCTTCTGGTGTTCCCAGGCGGTCTCCCATTCAGGTACTAACCAGGCCTGACCCTGCTTAGCTTCCAAGATTTGACAGGATAGGATGCTACAGGGCTACCGCTGCAGGCTGACTTGGGAGAAGGACCTGCAAACCCACTCTCAAAAAAAAAACAATCTGCCATTGAAAACTCTAAGAATAGCAGAGAAGCACTGAAATAGTGTTTTGCTTGCCATACATAGAGTCACTATGACAGCACCTAACAACAATTCTAAGATTCTATGATTCCAGTCTTAGGGCTAGGAGAGTCCTTAGACGGATATTTCGACTTTATTCACAAATTCGATGAAGTCTGTATCTTCCCCTGTAGAAAATGAAGAAGGCAATTGTGGTTGCTCTGTTACTTCTTTAGCATTTGTAAACTGCATGGAGACATGCACTCTTTTTGGTTATTGTTTTTCAGTGTATTTTGATGCTTTTAATGCAGTCATGTTGGAGTGTACCCTGGTGGTCTCAAAAGCAAGAGGTTTTTAAGCTACCATTTACTGAGGTCTTGTGAACTAAGCTCTATGTGGGGCATTTTATATATGTTATTGTGTTTCATTTCCAGAGCAACTCATGAAAGAGGGAATATTAACTTAATTTTCTAAGCAAGGAAACTGAAGGTTGGAGAAGTATCAATAACTTGCTCAAGGTTACATAGCTTGCAACTATCTGAACTGAAGTTTGAACCTGTGTCTTCCTCATTCCAAAGCCCTTATTCACAATTCCTATGTTATACTCCCTCTTTTGTAATATGAACTGGTGATTGTCCATCCCTCAATGAGAGAAATAGCTTTCCACATAGGCTGAAGTGAGTAAGAACAAAGGAACTTCCTTATGACATGCTGTGAAGAAATCCAACCTTGAAACAAGCATTTCCTGATACTTAACCAGTCAAATATTTATTCTTTTCTTATGCTTCTCTAGTGCTCAAGTGGTTTCAACACTGAAGGAGTTCATAGTGTATTTAGGGAGATAAGACAGATGCTTACACTTACAAAAACAACAACAACAACAAAAACAACAAAAAACAAAACCGACATTGAAAATGTACCCTCTGTTTTTACAATTGACAGCTCTGGGGATTGCTTTAGAATGAGACTGAAGAAGTTCTACTTGCCCATTCCTTATGTTTTTTGACCCTACTCTAAGCCTTTGCTGTTCATTTATTTATCCTGGGATGAAGATGTGCCAAGTGGGTGTGACAGGTATAATTTTGAGCTAATGGAGTTTTCATGGAGTTTCTTTGTCATATTTTAGCCAAATCATTAAGGAACTCATAGACTTCCCTTTTCCTTCTATTGAGATTTTGGGTGCCTATTTAGTGAGATGAAACCTACAGAAGATGGTTGTTTGTGTTACAAAGGAAGGCTCCTGTGTAATGCTGGGGCAGACTCTTCTCTCCCACTTTAGGGCAGACACTTCTTTTCTGCCATAACCCTTTGGCTTTCAACAGGTGGATAAACTGCAGATGAGGCAAATGAATACTTTCCCTTGGAGGGGAGTGGGACTAATTAATAGATATAAAATGCTTTGAGATTTCTTGATATTGAAATGTCATTTATTATCATCTTCACAAATAAGTTTCCATTTTAAATCTTTCTTTGCAGTGAATTACCCTCCTGTTAATTATAGGCCATTTCCCTAATAATGATATATGTAGGAGTCAGTGGTTTTTGAAGGTAACACTGGCCTCAGCAATATTTTAGCCTTGTCAGAAAATATGTTCTGAGCCAAAAGATGGAGGCCTAGGGTTTCTGGGGTCTAGTGCACAGATTCTAGTCTATAGCTGGCTCCTTGTGCTCAGAGTTTAGCTGAGCCTTTTCTACCATTGGATTCTGTTTTTAGATACAAGAGCCCACCATCCCTCCCCTCCCCAATGTCTTAGGCCATATCTTTTCCCCAAATGAAATAAACTAGAAAGGATCATAAGTCATTGCTGAGCATTGCCTATGGGATTTTAGGTAATTCCTCAAACATGGTTAATAATGCTATAGACACAAATAGATGTCTTTAAAGTGGCCATGTGTGCCAGAATTTGGATCATTCAAATTAGGTTTCTGAGATTTTTTCCTTTTTCTTAAAGAACCTTATTGAGATATAATTCATATATTATACAATTCACCCATTGAGGTATATGATCTGGGGCTGGATGTATAGGTCAGTGGTAGTGCACTTGCCTAGCATGCATGAGGCTTGGGGTTCAATTTCCAGCACTACAAAAACAAGCAAACAAAACAAAAAAAAATAAATAAATAAAAATAGATAAATAAATAAATAAACCAAAAAATCCCAAAGTGTATGATTCAACAGTTTTTAGTATTGTGCAACCATCACCAAAATCTAATTTTAAAACATTTTCACACCTCCAGAAGAAACCCTGAGCCTATTAGCAGTCATTTCCCATTCTTCTCTCTTCTATTCCCTTTGTTGTTTGGTGCCATTGAATCCAGTCTGACTCATAGCCATCCTATGTACAACAGAACAAAACATTCCCTAACACTGTGCCATACCTGGCACCATGTTAGTGCTTCTCTGCTATTCACAGGGTTTTCAATGGCTGATTGTTTCAGGATTGTTTAGGGGGTGGGCTGCCAGGTCCTATTCCTGTTTATGTGATACTGGGAATTGAACTCAGGGCCTCAGAGCGTGCGGAGCAGCACTTTACCAACTGAGCTAAACCCCAGCCCTTCTAATCCCTGGCAAGTAGTAATCTTTGTGTCTCTATTGAGTTGCCTTTTCTGGTCATTTTGTGGAAATGGAATCACACAATGTGTGGCTTTTTTGACTGGCTTCTTTAATTTAGCATAATATTTTCAAGGTTCACCCAAAGTAATTCATCACTTTGTATGTCTGAATAATATTGTATCATATGAATATACCACATTTTGTTTATCCATTCATCCATTCATGGGCATTTGGGTTGTTTCTGCTTTATGAACCATGATGGTATGGATATTCATGTATAAGTTTTTGTGTAGTTGTATGCTTTCTGTTCACTTCACCTAGGAGTGGAGTTGCTAAGTCACTTAGTGACTCTATCTTTAATTTTTTGAGGAACTGCCAAACTGTTTTGAGTTGTTTTAAGGTAGTTGGTTTAAAGGGCTTGGCTTGAGGATGACAACAGGCTAAACCTGCCTGGATGAGATGCAGCGAGGCAGAAGCAAAGGTGCGGGATATGGAGTTACAGTTGTTATTTTGTACCTACCAGGGGTCTCACACAACTTATAGCCCAGCAGCTACCAAAGTACCCACTGTAAAGTAGGTGCCTGATAAAGACTTTTTGGTTAAAGGAATGAATATGTCCTATGGCAAAGTGGGAGTGAAGGAAATTGGGTGGGGAAGACCAGTCAATATGCTTTGTACACTGTGAAGTTTCCATCATATTTTAGATGTATTAACGATTCATTTGATCAGTGTTTTCAGTTCCCACCCTTCATTCCTCTCCCAGCTTGGTCAACTCTATCAGGTGGGAAGAGGTAAATTTGAGGACTCTGGTAAGTGGAACCTGATGCTCAGGCATTTGCCTGCTCCCCTTTCAAGCATAGTCAGCTGTCCTCCTGGTTTCCTGTATCCCTTCCTGGCCCCTCACTCTGGTGCGACAGAGAGCCCTTGAATTAAGAACTGGAAGCTTCTCATCAGGCCCTTGAACTCAGTTTCACTGTGAACTTGGGAAAGACATTTCTGCTTGGTGGCTCAATTTGCCTCCTTTTCTATAAAATAAGGTTGGGATTTGATGTGACAGGTGGGCAAACTGATTGGTTTCTGCCCCCGCAAGCCTGTGCTCCTGAGGTCTCTTTGCGTACTCAGATTCTGTATGAACTTGTTTCTTATCTCCCTCCTCCTCCCCTGTATTTCGTTCTTGCTAATTGAAATCCTCATTGCTGTTTGCTAGGATTACTGTGTAACTCTGGAGAGATCCTTCTGTCTCCAATCTTTCTTTCTCACTTATTTTTCACACTACCAGAGTAATTCTGTCTTCTCAAGAAGGGTTCCATTTCTATAAGAATAAGGGATTACTCTTTTCCAGGACAAAGTTCACAATTCTTAACATGCTGCTCAAAATCTTCCATGACAAGCAGATCTTTTCAGTTTTATGTACTCTTCCCAGATCTGTCCTAGAAGAAGTGCAACCAAAGTGCTCCTTGGAAGCAAGGATGGCTAGATTGTGTCTTACGTATTTTGGACATGTAGTCAGGAGGGACCAATCCCTGTAGAAAGACATGTTTGGGAGAGTGGCAGGTCAGTGAAAAAAGGAAAACCCTCCATCAGATGGATTGACACAGTGTCTGCAACAATGGGCTTAAACATAAATAAGATTGTGTACCTGGCACAGAACCGGGGAGTGTTTTGTTCCACTGTATATAGGGTCGCTATGAGTCAGACTGGACTCAACGGCACCTAATAACAACAACTTCTTCCCAATCACACTAGGCTCCCTTATGTTCTCCAACTATACTCTGCATTTCTCCTTTTTATTTTATTATTTTGAGATAAGGTCTCCCTATGTTGCCCAGGCTGACTTTGAACTCACCATCCTCCTGCCTCAGCCTCCTGAGTGTTGGCACTATAGGTGTGAGTCACCATGCCCAGTTTTCCTTCTTTCTATTTTTATTCACACTACTTCTTTGCCCTGGTCCCTGTTCTCCTTATATATAAAAATTCTACTCATTTTAAAAGTGTTTTGATACTTATCTTTTCTATAAAAATATTTCCCATCTTCCCAGTCATAACTGTCCTCTCTTTCCTGTCATTGTCTATGCTCTTTGGCTCTCTCATCAAATTAATGATATTCCTTTTTATATTCTACAGATGGCTGTGCCCATCTCTATTTATCTCACTAGACTTCAGCTCTATGAAGAAAAAACATTTCTCTTAATTCCTCTCTCTATCTCCTATAAGTGATCTTTGTCATCCATAAGGTAAATTTCTTCCTTCTTTCTTTCTTTCTCTCTCTCTCTCTTTCTTTCTTTCTTTCTTTCTTTCTTTCTTTCTTTCTTTTCTTTTTCTCTTCATCCCTCCTTCACTCCCTCCCTTCTTTCCTTCATTTCTTTCTTTTTCTTTCTTTCTTCCTTTCTCTCTTTCTTTTCCCCTCCCTCCCTCCCTCCCTCCCTCCCTTCCTTCCTTCCTTTTTCTTTTCTTTCTTCTTTTTCACAGCATCTCACTATGTAGCCCAGCGTGGCTTTGAACTCATGATCTTCCTGCCTCAGCCTGCCGAGTGCTGGGATTATAGGTATGCACCACCATCCCCAGAAAGCCAAATTTCTTTAAATGTGAGATGAGCTGATTTCCTTCAGCTTCTATGCTTCTAGTAGAATGGGATTCAAAAACATATGGCGAGAATCTCCTATTTTATGTGGCTGTTAGTCTTTTTTGTTGTTTTCTATGTGTAACTCTCACCTCTGAAATAAGTGATGAGTTCTCTGAGGGCAGAGACCTCAATTTCCTCTTCTTTGGATTCTCTCATGGGCCCTCCCACAGTGCTGGGCCCCAGTTGGTGGCTGGCTGAACGGATTACTTTTCATCTTTGCAAGTCTTGGCAACCCGAGGAGTTCTTATTTGAAATTTGGAACTTGTTGTAGTTTGATTCTTGGGACCAAAGAGATCAACATAGGGCCTTACATGAAAAACATAGGCCCTTACAGAGATTGGGGTATGAGATGAGGTTGGAAGCTGGATCAGTACTGGATGATGATATTTCCAAGAGGCTGTGGGCATCTTAAAGGATTTACACACAGAAACAATAGAGGAACTGCTTTAGTTTTCCCAGAAATAGCTGTAAACCAAGGCTCTCAGGCCCAACTGAGGGGTGGGACCTGAAGCACAGCCTGGGGCCATAGTTATCACCAGAGCTCTTGGTGCACAGGTGGTTCTGGAGCAGAAAGGCTGAAGGCAGTGCTGGGGGAGAATCAGACTCATCAGGCCCTCTCGAGGTCAACTTGCTCTCCTTCTGACTGGTGTAGTCAATACCCAGACTACCCTTGGCAGGTGTCAATTCTGAGGCTCCCCAGAAGAGCTGATGTCCACAGTCCACAGGAAGCTCATGCCTATATCTCATTCCCTCAGCTGTCACACATAGCAGGATGCTAGATCTGAGGTCTTGGGAGGGCAGGGAGAGCAAAGAAGGCAAGTGCAGAGAGCTGACAAACCTAACAAATTCTTAGCATAGGTGAGAAACAAGAAGGAAGGGGTCAGGGTTTGCAGGCCAGCATGAATTTTCTTCATTGGTTGCCTGGTTCATTCCTTCATTTATTTTTTTATCCTCTTGACAAATGTTTAGTGAGGAAGACAGACCTGTCAGCAGAGAAAAGGATTCTGGGAAGAGGTTATGTCAGAGTGGGGGTTAGGGTTGGGGTAAGAGCAAAATTTCATCGTCATCAATTCTTCCCTTGCAGTGGGACTAGCCTGGACAAGCTCTCTCTCTCCCACGGTTCCTACCCCCAAAGCCTGTGCCCCAGCAGCCTTACGCCCTTCTGTGTGCCTGAGCCATGACTTGGCTTAATTACCACACCACTTTTGCCTCCTACACATCCTTTTTAATTTCTAACCTCTTTATTGTGGTTACAAATGCTCCATGTGGCCCCAGTTACCCTGCAGGATAGAAATCATATTTCTTGCAGTGTCAGAAACAATAGCACCTTCCTGTCTCAGGAGTGGTGGGGAGGATGGTCATAGTTCAGAGCTCAGTAAGGGACAGGGGAGGAAAAGTGGCAACAGAGGAGGAGGACCAGGCAGGGTTTTGTTGAGACATGTTACCCTGGCTGGTCAAACTGAGGCACCCTGTTGCCTATCTGAGCACCTGTCTCCTTTGCTGTGTGTGGTATGCCTGCCCACTCCTGCTGGTATGTAGGAGGAGAGACTGGTAGTCCCCTTAGCAGGTACTCAGACCCGCACTCTGTGCTATGAGTAAATCGGTCATGGATGGTGAGTGAAGGGAAGTGCCATGTTGTCTGGAAGGACCAGAACCCTACACTTTCAGCCTCCCAGCCTCCATATAGCAGTTTCAAGCACCTAGGGCTTTCTTGCCTTTGAAAAGGGAAACCTTTAGGAGAGAAGATGTGATTTTTTTTACAAGGCCATGCAGGATCACACAAGAAGTCAACAGTAAAGCTATAGCTAGAATCCAAGTTTTCTAACACAAGTATATGACACGAGCTGTTTCTTGTCCTAAGAATTTATGTTCTGCTCTGTTCTCTAGTCACATTTACTAATCCAATCCAAGGCAAAGGGCTGGGGTTTAGCTCAGTTGGTTGAGTGCTGCTCTGTGCTCTCTGAGGCCCTGGGTTTGAGGTTTGATCCCCAGTACAGCAAAAATGGAAGAATGATGTGGCGGCCTACTCCCGAAACAATCCCAAAACATCCATTGAAAACCCTATGAAGGTTGCTATGAGTCAGACACGACTCAATGGCACCTAACAACAATCCAACGTAGAGAAAACATGGCTCTGAGGGTCAGGAAGATCTGGGTAGAAATCTGAGGTGGTCAGGACTATTGTAGGGAGTTGATGCTCTTGCATATGGGTGTATCTGGTTTAGTGTATGGTAAGGGGAGTGAGCAGTCACAGTGTGCTCTCTTTCCCTCAAGGGTGGCCTGGTCATTGTCACCTTTCTGGAAACTCTCTGGGTATTAGGGATCCTGACCTCCTTGCACACACCACTGAGTTTACTTAGACCTCCATTTATAGAGTGTGTCAGAACCTGAAGTACTTTATATGCTGAGATTACTATTATTATTTAAGACATTAGCCACCCACGGTGGTGAGATGCTGCCTTGACCTACTCTATCTGAGAAGCAATGGAGGAACTTTGTGAGGCTAATAAGATCTGGCCACTAATTTGAGCTTTGAGGATGTGGACCATAGAGAACAGACCATTTGATGTTCTTGTTGTTAGGTGCTGTCGAGTCAGGTCTGACTCATAGCGACCCTAAGTACAACAGAACGAAACACTACCTGACACTGTGCCATACCCAGCACTATGTTAGTGCTTCTCTGCTATTCATAAGGTTTTGTTTTGTTTTATTTTGTTTTTTTGTCTTGGTGGTACTGGAGGTTGAACCCAGGGCCTCATGCTGTGCAAGTGTTGGACCACTGAGCTGCCACCTGCAGCCCATTTTTTTGCTTTTTGAGACAGGGTCTCCCTAAATTATGCAGACTGCCTCTGGTCTTGAACTTGTGATCCTCCTGCCTCCACCTCCTGAGCAGCTGGGATTACAGGCTTGTGCCACTATGCCTGGCTCTTCATAAGGTTTTTGATGGCTGATTGTTTTCTTGGGAGTGGGCTACCAGGTCCTTCTCCCAAGCTTACAGCACCTGGTGTTCCCAGGTGGTCTCCCATCCAAGGACTAACGAGGCCCAGCCCCGCTTAGCTTCCGTGATCTGAAGAGATTGGATGCCAGGGTATATGGCTGTTGGGCAAACTATTCTATAGAATTTGTTTTAAGCTACTCTCTCACCAGTGTCATAACTTGGCTCTTCACAATCCATGCCCATAGCCACCTAGCACCCTAGGTAAAACACTCAGGAAACACTTTTCAGAGAGCACAGTATCTTAGGGAAGAGGGCATTGTCAATATCCATAAGGGAAGGCCCACGAAGAGGGCAGGGAGAAGGCACAGGAAAGCAAGGGCAGACTGCTTCCATCATTCATTCAGTGGTGATTATGATTTTGGGTGAACATCTCTTCAGTGCAGCAAGTGAGGCAGGAAAATGTCATGGATTTCTGTTGTGGGCAAATGCAAACTAACACATTTAATGAGAAATATTTACAGTGTACAGTACATGAAGTGTGGTAGGGGAGAGAAGTCAGTCCTGGAGTCGGAAGAACTGGCTTTTGCTCCTGGCTCTGCAACTCATGGAACTGGAAGGACTCACTCTGAGGTGAGCAGGCAGGTCCGGGAAGTGCTGCAGACGTGGAGCACTGAAGTGAATGTTTACCGCCTCTGCAGTCTGTGTGTGCTGACTCAACTGTCACTCAGTCATTGTTGCCCACTCGCCTTTTCACCTGTCACCCAGCAATGCTTCCTTGTCTCTATGACTTGGGGCCACACACCAGATTAGCAGCTTTAGCTTCATGTGGCATCCTTCCTTTGAGAAAGTGGCTTTTGCTTGGTTTTGCTGTAGGATCTTGCTCTCACATTAGTGTCCCTTGGCCTCTGTTTTCCCAGAATGCCTGAGGTAATGCAGGCCATAATGCATGAAGGGCCAGGCTTTTTGCTCTAGACTTGTCTCAATAGATCCAGTATTTACCTTTTCTCTCCTATCACTCACTCACTCCTATCACATTTATATTATAAGCATACAACATGTAGGTGTTTGCAGTATCTCTTATCGCCGTGGCAGCATGGAATTGTCATAGGGACAAAGTGGTTAGGGCTGGGGGTGCAGATCAGTGGTACATCATTTGTCTGGCATGTGCCAGGGCCAGGGTTCAATCCTCAACAATGAAAAAAACAAACAACAAAGGGCCTAAAGTTCTGCTGGTACATAGTAGGCACTTGAGTATGTAAGGTACCTTCAGTATTATTTTTCCATATATAGAAGTCTTCATCTTACTTGACAGAATGTTATTTAATACATAGTAGTGATTACAGTTATTCTCATTATTAAAACAAGTCTAAATTATCCATATGTAACATGGGCTCGGAGCCGTGCTCCATGACCCAGGAAAGGGGGTCCAGGAATTTCTGCACTGCCTCCTGAGGCCATACCTTGCTGCAAGTCTCCTGGCTGTACCTTCCCCCACTGTGTTGCCCGCTCCTGTGCAACTTTTACTCTGTTCTTCTCTCTGGCTGTCAGCCTGACTCTGTTCCCTGTTGAACTGTGAGCTTCCTAAGGGCTCCAGCTCCACATTCTTAAGTAAAAAATCATTGAAATCTTTAGAAAAAGTTATCTAGGAGGTGGTAGTAAGGGATCTTCTACCTCAACGCCTCTTTAATTGCTGATCCCACTGCCTGGAATGCTGTTCCCTCTGAGAGTCACCTAGTTTAATTCTTCATTTCATTCAGGTCTCTACTAAATGTCATCTTATCAGAGAAAATTTCTTGGGCACCCTGTAGAAAATAGCTAACTCCTTCCACCAGCCATCATTTCCTAACTCTGTATTTCCTTCCTCTGTTCTGTCTTCCTTCTTACCACTTCTTAACATCACTAGTTTAGTACATATTTGCACATTTATTGCCTCTCTTGCCTATTAGAAAGTAAACACCTTGCAGCTTCAGTGCCTAGAACAGTGTCTGACAGTGTAGGTAAATGCTTGTTGATGGGGTTGAATGGTAAAATTGCTTCTTCATTTACAGAGGATGACAGTTTTTGTTGTTGTTAGGTGCCATAGAGTTGTGTATGACTCATAGCAACCCATATAGGTTTTTCGATGGCTGATTATTTTGGGATTGCCTTGGGAGTGGATTACCACATCCTTCTCCCATTTTTGCAGTGCTGGGAATCGAACTCAGGACCTCTGAGACTGTGGAGCAGTGCTCTACCAACTAAGCTAAATCCCAGCCCATGAGGATGACAGTAGAGAACACTATAAGATAACACTATAAGATAAAGAAGGGCCTATGTGAGCTGGGAATGGTGGCTCATGCCTGTAATCCCAGCAGCCTGGGAAGCAGAGGCAGGAGGCTTGCAGGTTCAAGCCAGAGGTATCCTATGTGACTTAGCAAGACCTTGTCTCAAGATAAAAAAATAAAAACTGGGTTGAGGTGCATCCCAGTTGCAGAGCACTTGCAAAGTATCTGAAAGGTCCTGGGTTTGATCTCCAAGTACTAAAAATAAACCCGATATGATATGCACATGCTGTTGTTGCTGTTAGGTGCCGTCAAGTCAGTATCCGACTCATAGTGACCCTTTGTACAACAGGCGAAACACTATTGTCAGTGCTTCTCTGCAATTCACAGGGTTTTCAATGGCTGATTGTTTTTTGGGAGTGGGTTGCCATGTCTTTCTCCCAAGCCTACAGCAACTGGTGTTTCCAGGCGATCTCCCATCCAAGTACTAACAAGGCCCAACCCTGCTTAGCTTCCGAGATCTGATGGGATCAGAGGCCACAGTGCTACAGCTGCAGACAATACATTGTATACATGTATTGAAATATTCCACTGCATCCCAATTACTATATGTCAATTAAAACTAAAAATACATATTAAAAAAAGAATCCATTTGTGGACATCCCTAAGCTCTGGGTGCCTTCCCTGGCCACCTGACACTGGGATCACAGCTTTCCTCCATGCTATCCCTCGTCTGTTAGAGGCAGGCTTTTAGATGAGTGCACACAGCTGGTTTCCAGTCATCCAATTCAGATGCTTTTATAAACAGCATAATGAGAGAGAGAAGTAAGAGGACCAGAAATAGGAGTGGGTCAGAGCAAATAGGAAGGAGGATTGGAAAGAAAGAGAGTGGAGAATAAGAGGTCCACATTTCCTTTGGGTGTTCAGCAGTGGAAGACACAGGGAAGGAACTAGTTACAAATGAGAAGTTTGGGAGCCTACCACAGACTGAGGGTTGAAGAGGCGTATTTGTTTCCTGGCAGGTTCATTTTTTTTTTTTTTTTTTTGGCAGTCCTGGGCCCAGGGCCTCACGCTTGCATGTTTTGCAAGTGCTGGACCCCTGAGCTGTACCCTCAGCCTATTTTTTTACTTTTTGAGATAGGGTCTCGCTAAATTACACAGACTTCCTCTGGTCTCAAACTTGCGATCCTTCTGCCTCCGTCTCCCGAGCTGCTGGGATTACAGGCATGTGCCACTGTACCCAGCAAGGTTCATTTGTTTTGAAGTGGAGGTTGCAGCAGGGAAATCCTGCCATCCCATGGCTGTGACATTCTCAGGGATGGAGATATGTATGGGACATGGAGCACATTAGTGCCAAGTGCTAGGTGATAATGAACAGTGAAGGGGCAGGAAGTGCTGAGATGGTGGAATGGGCCGAGGACAGGCTGTGGTTTGTAATTAGGTGGCCAGGGAAGGCTCCTCTGGGAAGGCGGCATTTGATAATGGACTGAGGGAGGTGAAATTTTCTGTCTGGGCCCAGCTAGAGGCCTCTTGGGTTTTTGGCAGCCTGGTGTTTCCATTTCACGGTGTGCCTCTGAGCCCCAACGTCCTTCCCCGTTCCAGGCGCTCTTCGTTACATCACTCAGTAAACATGAGGTGCTGGTGACACACTATGAGCAAGACAGGTCCCATGTCTTTGTGGCACTCAGTCTGAAAAAGGAAATAGGTCAATGGCTTCCCGACAGCATGAGGGCTGCTGCCTTGGGACACACAGGCCCTGTGGCAGTTCAGGGCAGGGCTCCACTTTAGCAGGGGGGAGGGAGGCTTCTGGGATGGCATGGAAGCCTGGCTTGGGGTTGTCTTTTCCTCATTTCCAGTCCTTTGCTCTGGTTTCTGTCCACTCCTTTCTTAGTTGAGTGTCTCCCCAGTTTCATGTCCTTCCTCTTCTCACACTGCTTGTTGTGTTAGGCATGGTGACTGAGCATTCCCTTCTCAGTTTAATGGAGATAATAGCTATTGCATCCCACACACTCACAAGAATGCAGGAGTGTTTACAGGGGATTAGCAACATTTTAGAATTAAGGACATATTGGTAGGTTACAGGCTTTTAGTTCCTCCTCAATTAGGATCCACCTCACACAATGCACTGCTGAGCCCTACAGATTGCCCTGTGGCAGTAATTCTCTTTCTCCTTGGGCTCCTGTTGGCTACTGTTTGGGAAATCTGGAAACAATAGCTCTGTGTGTTAAGTTGCCGTCTCTGGGACCTCACCTTTCTCCCTTAGAGGGACTTGGGACAACATATCTCAGATATGTGGCACTTGGTGAGCTTGCTAGGGATGTGACAGGTGTCAGGGAGGTTTGCTGATGGCCCTCTGCAGCCACAGTGGGTTGCTGTGCTGACTCCCCAGTAGCTCTCTTGTTCTCTGTGTCTCAGCCTTCAGGGATCTGGGTGGGCTCCAGTGCCCTTGGCCGTAGGACCCCCTTCTCTCTCAGAGTCTTCATTGTCGGACTCCAGTTAAAATGGCCTCTTTGCTGAGCTGTGGGTTCAACTCCACACCTCCATTCAGGGGCTAAGTCATCTCTGAAATGTGTTTCATTTTCCTCTCAATCTCCAATATAACACCATCCCCCGCCCCTCACCAGTGAAACACTCCTGGAGCTGCTTTTCCATCACTCCCGGAACTGAGCTTGGAGGTGAGGGAGGTACAGCTGTGCCACCTCAGAATATGCTCAATTGATGGATCGGTTATTTCAAGCTGAAATCACTTGAGGAACTGTAACTTCAGGAAGAGTCATTTGGCCTGTTTGCCTACATGCAACAAGCCATAAAGTTCTTTTGAGAGGGACGGACTTCATATATCAAGGTCTGAAAAGAGCCTTGATCACCTGAGAATAGAAATTGGGGCTGCAATGAACCTGAATAAGCAAACACTTTGAAGTGACTCTTACCTTCCACTAGCTTCTATCTCCCTTCCCCATTTGTCTCTTAGCAACCTCCCTAGAATTTACTACTCCAGCCCAGATAGATAGCCATTTCTTGTCATTCCCTCACAAATGTGTTGCTCTTTGTCTAAAACTAATAAAAACATCAGGCTCTGGTCATTTCTATGGACTTCATTCTCTTGTAAAGATCCTTATATACATGTAAAATGAATAAAACTCTTATGCTTTTCTCTTGTTAATCAGCTCATGTATTATTTGGGTCCCTGGCTTCTGCCTAAGAGCCCACATAAAAACCAGAGAAGTAGAGGGATCTCTGTCTTCCCTCAGGAAGCATATATTATCTTTCAAAGCACTTCTTTGGTTCAGAGTGACATCTACCAGCATAGAGGATAATTAAGCTGGGACAGACCAGCACTGCCTTGCTATAACCCTGTGGTGTTCAAACTGTGTTCCTTGGCACCTGTCAGGGTCTGAGATGAGGAGACCTAGTGGTGAGACTGCTATTTATACTCATTCAATGAATTTGCTTTTATCTTTAAAGCAATTTAAGCTTTTCTTAAGTTCTTTTTTGAAGAAAGGATTAAACAGCTTGAAAACTACTATTCCAAATTTGATTCATTTATATGTGGAAATTGAGGCCCCTAATGTATGTATGTTTTAAGGTATTGAAAAGTAAAGATGTCACATTGAAATTGAAGGTGCATCTGATTCATTCCATGATATTTTCAGTTGCTTGTATGGGTTGGGGTTTAGCTTGGTTTGTAGATTACCACTCTGTGTTGGAGAGTGCTGCTCTGCACTCTCCGAGGCCCTTGGTTTGATCCCCAGCACTGCAAAAATGGGAGAAGGACATGACAATCCCCTACCAAAGCAATACAAGACAATCAGCCATGAAAACTTGTGAGGGTCACTATGAGTCAGATCAAACTCAACAGCAGCTAACAACAACAGTAACAATATATGTCTGTGAAACCTGGACAGTGAATAAATGAGACAGGACAGGGAGGAGTGCTTTTGAATTATGGTGCTGGAGATGAATTTTGAATATACCATGGACTGCCAAAAGAAACAACAGATCTGTCCTAGAAGAAGTGCAAACAGAGTGCTCCTTGGAAGCAAGGATGGCTAGACTGTGTCTGATGTATTTTGGTCGTGTTGTTAGGAGGGACCAATCCCTGGAGAAGGCAATCATGTTTGGGAGAGTGACAGGTCAGTGAAAAAAAGGGAAGACCCTCAACAAGATGGATTGACACAGTGACTGCAACAATGGGCTCAAATATAAAAAAGATCATGTGCATGGCACGATGTCAGGGAATATTTCATCTTGTTGTGCATAGGGTAGCTGTGAGTTGGACCTGACTTGACATCACCTAACTAGAACAAGTGTACATACTGGCACACAGCTTGGCAGGGCTGGGATCAGAATTCCAGTTTCCTGAGACCTATACTATTAACATAAAGTAGTAGTAGAGTTGTTTTATCATCTGTTGTACTATCTAAAATCATTATGGCACAATGTCCTGCTCACAGACACTTAGCAAACATTGGCTGTCACCAATGATGATGACAATCATACCATGTACACCTAGCAAGCCTGCTGAGAGGCCTCTAGATGACTTCGTTGGCTTTTTAAATTTTTTATTTATTTATTTTTTTGTGGTACTGGGGGTTGAACCCAGGGCCTCACGCTTGCATGCTTTGCAAGTGCTGGACCACTGAGCTGCACCCCTACCCCATTTTTCTTTTACTTTCTGAGACAGGGTTTCACTAAATGACACAGACTACCTCTGGTCTCTAATTTGTGATCCTCCTGCCTCTGCCTCCCCAGCCACTGGGATTACAGGCATGTGCCACCATGCCCGGCTCGCTTCCTTGGCTTTGTATTTCTGCATGGATATGCCCATGGTAGTGGTTGGGCCATAAGTTCAGGCAAGGCATCTCAGAGGAATTCGAACTTCTCCCAAAACTGTGCTTTTGGTTATCTATAAGGTTAACACGAACCAACCTTGCCCTTACCTTATTCATTATACTTTTAACATTGGTCTTAAAGCTGATTCACCAGGAAACCTAAGGTTCCCAAATGCCCCTGACAAACAAAGCTTCCAGCTTGTGTCCAGCTCTCCTGTTAAGATTCTCCTTTCTTTTTTTCTTTTTTCTTTTCTTGTCCTTCCTTCCTTCCTTCCCGTCTCTCTTTCTCTCTTTCTCTCTTTCTTTCCCTCCCTCCCTCCCTCCCTCCCTCTCTCTTTCTCTCTCTCCCTTTCTTTCTTTTTTTCTTTCCCTCCCTCCCTCTCTCTCTCTCTCTCTCTCTCTCTCTCTCTCTCTCTCTCTTTCTTTCTTTCTTTCTTTTTGTGGTACCCAGGGCCTCACACATACTTTGCAAGTGCTCTACCACTAGGCTGCACCTTCAGACCATTTTAAAAACTGTTTCTATCTTGAGACAGAATCTTGCTAAGTTATGCAGGCTGCTTCTGACCTTGAACCTGCAATCCTCCTGCCTCCCCCTCCCAAGTTGCTGGGATTATAGGCATGTTCCACCATGCCTGGCCCTATATTCTCCTTTCTCTGTGTTCTTTTACAACCTACCTCCTCCATGAAAACTTACCTGGCTCCTCAAGCTCCCAATGATCTTCCTTTCTCTAATAATAAGACTTTATATTAATATTTTGGAGTTCTTTAGTTTCTATGCTTCACATCTTTTATCTCATCTAATGTCTACAACATACTTATTAGAAAGGTATTATTCACTCTTATTTTATGGGTGAGGAAATTAAGGCTGAAAGTTATAAATGCTCTGTCTAAGGTCATAAAAGCAGTGGCAAGATTTGAGTTGAGGCAATCAGACCTCATAAAATTCAGGCTTAATTGTTGCTACCATACTGAGCTCCTCTTAGGTTTAGAGGCAGTCAGGTTATATATCATTTACTCATTGGTTCCTTCATTAAATATGTATTGGCTATTGACTAGACTCAAGAGACTTTAAAACAAGGTTAAAATTGTGTGCTAAGATTGCCTTATTCTGTTAGTGTTTGTGTATATAATTTTTTTCTCTCTTTATTGGTAAATGGTGGTGGCGTACAGAGTAACACAGCATTGGCTTTTTTCATTATGCCATTATTATATCACTTTTGGTTATACTTTTATCAACTTACAAGGTTTACGGAAACTTTTGACTAATATGTAGTAAAACTCATATGTATATTTGGGTATGTTCCTCTATTTTTCCCATGTACTCATGAAGTTGCATCTCATGTACATAAATTTAATCTTCCCAACTTGACTGTGAGCTGGAGAGCAGATCTTTTGTTTCCCATCTCTCTTGTGCCCCCTGCCTTCCTTCCCTGCCCCAGCATGCTGGATACAATGTTTACCCAGCCAATGGTCTTGACTGAATTATAACACAGCATCCATAGTCTGTGATATGTGCCATAGATTATCTGATTGATGGGGAAGTTATAAATCATCTAGCCCATTTCTCTGATTTCAAGCAGTTGTAACTACAACTAAACTATTCAAGGAAATAGTCATCTAATGCACAGTTTGGGAAACTATGGGCTATGGGCCACATCAAGTCTGCTGACTGCTTTTGTAGGGTCCACAAACCAAGTATGGTTTTACATTTTCAAATGACTAAAAAAATTTTTTTAAAAGGAATACTATTCTGTGACACATAACAATCATATAAAATTCAAATTTTAGCATTTGTAAATACAGTTTTATTGAGACATAGCCCAGCTCATTGATTACAAAATATATAGTCTATGGCTACTTTCATGTTACAATGGCTTTACATTGTGCAGGGTATGCTGCAAGTTGCCATGCTGGGATTATAATTTGGCAAGTTTGGGAGTGCAACAGTTACTGCTATACTTTAACATTTTATTTTATTTTTATTACCACTGTACACCCATGATGTCAAAAGAAAGAAACGGGGGGGGGGGGGAAGTGGACATCAAATATCACATTTTTAAGATGTACTGGAATGTAGAATTTTTTTGTTTATTTGTTATAGATTGGATGAGAAGGCATTATATTTATTATACAATGACACTAAAGCTGTGCTAAAAGAAAATAATATATATTGACATCAGACTGAGCTCTTGTCACAATGTTCCCAACTCCTAGGAAGCAATGATCAGAAAATTAGAACACTTAAAATGAAATATTTCATCACAGTAAAATTTCTTTAAAAACAAATAAAAATGCAACCAGACTAAGTTTCTGATTGGCTTATTTGTTAGTCAAGCAATAAGAGCTCTTTACCAATGATATACAAATTAAATCATGTTCTGTTTGTAGCAGCTGAAGAAATATGTACAAAGGAAATAAACTTAGGATCATAGACTTTTGGCAAAGAGTGAGAGAGAACATCCAGAGCACTATCAATAGCTAACTAACAAGGCAAATGATTTTGAGTGACTTTCCTTGTTTTCTGGCAAGTTTACTGATATTTCTGATACTGTTCAGTTGTTATTTATTTATTTATTTTTGGTGATATTTAGGGATTGAACCCAGGGCCTTGCACATAATTTGGAAGTACTCTACCACTCAGTTGCACCCCCAGCATGTTTTAAAATATTTTTTTATCTTGAAACAGGGTTTCACTGAGTTATGCAGGCTGCCTCTGGCTTCAAAGTTATGATCTTCCTGCCTCCACCTCCCAAATTCCCGGGATTACCAGTGTGAGCCACCATGCCCAGCTAGTTGTGATTTTTTTTTAAGTAGTTAATGCAGAGGTTGAAGTGACTAAAGAATTATCTTCTATGAACATCCTTGTGAAACAACTACATACAAGGATATTGCCAAATTGGAGAAAAATACTAATTTCCTGAAGTGGAATCTACTAAGATGTTATAGCTGATGTAAAATATGTGTGGAGAAGAAAAAAGCTTAAATGCAAAAAAAAAAAAAAAATCAAAATGTTTGAAAATGTAGTACTTACAACCTGTGATTATTCATTGTGTTATTCATTAGCAGTTCGTTTACTGAAAATAATTGGGTCTTTCATGTGTTATTGGACCAGGGATGTCAATAGTGAAATTCATTGTTTCTTGTGATTTGCATCAGCTTTGTGATTTTTGTTGTTGTTGTTGTTCAGAAGTAGAAGTTGTACATCCTCACTTGCCCTATCGCACAGCAGTTTGATGGCTTAGGAGTGGTAACATTTCATTGTGGGGTTTTTTTTTTTTTTTTTGCTCATGAGTAAGATTGAAACTTTTTTTTTGAATGAGAAGAATCATCCACATTCACTATTTTTGAATACTACATGGCTTTGGAAATTAGTTTTGGTGGCAGCCTTGAGAGTGTTTCTTAATGATTTTAATCTAAAACTACAAGGCAAAGCAATGCTTAAATGTGAAACTTTTACTGTAGCAACCTTACTTCAAGGATAACTAACATTGTTTGTATCACAAGTCATGTCAAACCCTTTTTAAAAACTCCTGTGTTGTTAAAAGTTAAAATAAGAAGTGGAGTCTTTATTCCCACATAAATTTGTAGCTGATGTATTTTCTGAGCTCAAACTACAGTTCCAACGGTATTTTTTTAAACAAATGCAAGTGAAAAGGAAATTTCCTATTTCAAAATCCACTTAAGAAGTAAAAGAAGTTTCCTCCAGGCTTCACCTGGAAGTGGTTAGTCTTTCCTGCAATGATGTGATATAAGGCAAATGTCAAGAGCCGAATTTAATAGAAGGCTATTAAGTATCTTTCAAGTGATAAGCATGCTTAGTTAAAATCATGTGTTTGGATAGCCATATTTGGCAGTATTTGTGTGAATAGACATTTTAAGAAATGAATATTAAAAATCTCATTGCACATTAGCATACCCACATGAATATTTATTATAGATTATGGTGAGAGAAAACAACCACCCTGAACTCCAATTAAATTAAATATTCCCTTCTCCAAAAATTCCACTTTTATTATTGGCAGGCCTGTATTACAACATTTTAAATTCAGTTGTTATTAGTATATTAACATAATATAATATTGATTTTGCCAATAAAACTTGTGGACATTTGTTTTCTGTCTTATTATATATAAGTACCTATATAATATCATTGGCTCACAAACACCTAAGATATTTATTAGCTGCCTCTTTACAGAAAAAGTTTTCCCACTCCTGATTTAATCCATACCAGAACAATAAACAAACAAGCAGACAGGCAGATGACAGACAAGAACAAAAAGAACCCATTTTTTTAAAATAGCTTATTTCTTGTCAGGAAATACATTCTTAAATCTCATCTATCTTCATATCCCTGCAATTTAGCTGATTTCTTTTTGTACTGCCATGTCATCAGTGAAGACAGAGGTCATTGGGTCATCGTAGAAATCTGCTTTAATTTGTTCTGAGTCAGTTCTATGCAATATAATTAGGATGCCTTTTATTTACAATAAAGAAATTTAAGAGGTTGGTTGTCTGAATTGGTCAAGCTGGTTTTTCATCTATGGGAACTGTCTATCTCTGAAGCAGGAAGAGGGGGCACAGAGGTAGAGGATGAGCTCTGTGCCTGAAGTGGTTGTGGAAGGCCTCTGAGCCATTTGTTTGGGTGATAGAATCAAGAGAGCAACAAGGCAGCTTCTCAGTGTCCAGAGGGAAGATGGCAGTCTGGGTAGGGATCAGGCATGGTTAGGGTGTGGCTCGGACCTTTCCCTGGGCCAGAGCTGCCTGTGTCTCCTCTGTAACCTGCCCTGCCCCTTCCATGTCCTTTTGCATGTTTATATTTGAAAGGAGAGCAGTACCTACTATGCGTGAGCTATCTGAAGACAAACTTTATCTTATACTGCTTCATATTCCCATTTATGTCTAATAATCATCATTACAGTAATGCCACATCCACAGCACTTTACATTTTACAAAGAACTTTCATATTTAGTGTCTCATTTGACTGAGTTACATAAGTAACCCTATTTTATAGATGGGGAAAATGAGGTATAGAGAAACCAACTAATGAAAATCGTATTATCAGTATATGGCACAGCTAAGTGAGACTTGTACCCAGGATTTCTACCTCTGATTCCAGTGCCCATTCCCTCTACCTAACACTATGCTAGACATAGGGTAGGTTATGAGCCCTTGTTGATTGATGGATTGGAGGATGTTTAAGAAGACTTTCCCATTCAAATGTTAATGTGCATTAGATTTGTGTATTGCTTTCATAAGGCATCGTCTTTTCAACATATGGATTGACATATCATGGTATTAACATTCTCAAGTGAGTTCTTTTCTTAGTTTGCTTGTGTCCAAGACAAGAATGTTCGGAGTTTTGTAAGTAGAGATAGTTAAGCTTTTGAAAAGGTAAGTTAACATCAGATCTGCTTCCTTTTGTTCACTTAAAGATTTTATTAGTTGAAAGTATTATAACTAGGATTTTCTTTTTTCCATTGTTTTGCTTGGGGTCTTATAGGACTCATGTGTCCTTTTGTTCTCCTCGGCATGGAAAAAATGAACTTAGGCTAATCAGTGGTTGGTCTACTGGCTAAACCTGTCACGAGGTGCAGGTCCCTCCTTGTTTCCCTCTCTCTAAGTGGCATTCACCCTCTGCTTGGCCATTCCCTGGGTAGTTACAGCCATGAGGAGTAGCCATCTAATTGGAGCTACAGTCTTCCCAGGACCTCTGCTCCTTGCTTTCCAGTCTGCCTTCTGAAACAATGTAAATCAAGGCTTATGAATCCTTTCTCTGTGTGATCTCTCTCATCCATTTCCTCTTCTCTCTCTCTATGGCTTTTGTTCTTTCAACTTTTTCTTATATGATGAGATCTCCAGAACTTTCCAATCCTGGATACCATCTCTGGATATGTTATAGTTTGTCAATCCCCTCATAAAACATATTCAGAACTGATTGGTACTCATTCATTCACAACATGTTCTTTTGTTCAAAAATATTTGAGTGAGCTTACCCTATACCAAATCTTAGGCAAGTAAATGTCTAGGCAATACAAATCAGACTCAGTTCCTGATGATGGTATTTGATTAATTTAATAATCAAATCATCACACACAAGATAATTGCAAGCTGTGATATATACTGTAAAGAAGAAGTGCAGCACATTTCAGAGAGGTTTGTAGCTGCTAACATCAGCATTAGAAATGATCCTGGTGCCTCCACCTATGCAGACAGACCCATAGCTTTGTAGGCCCTAGGGGAGACTCAGGATGGCATGGTTCAGGCTTCCAAGATGGACCTAGACACATTTTTTGACCATTCACTTCCAAAGAGTGAGAAGTTTCAGATCTGGTGGACTGTAGCCATGTTTGTTCTCTCATCCCCTATCTTTCTGTCTCCCCCGCCCTTTTCTTCTCTTTTGGGGAAGACACAGGTGGAGACAAAGTTGCACAAAAAGAGAAGGGATATGGAGTTTTGAAACACATCTTCCTAAGTTCAGCCAGTTCTGGGGAATGGTATGTGTGGGGTGTCATCAGTCAGGAGACGTTGCTCTGGGTCCTGTAGCTAAGCCCTGCCCCTAGAGACCTGCTGACTGGTGAGGGTGCTGTCGAAGAACCGTGCCACATGGAAAGGAGGCTTCCACCCACGGCTACTCTGAGAAACCTTGAGAAAGGCAGGCTCAGAGATTTACCCTCACAGCAGCTCCTTGCTTCCTATTCCCAAGGATGATGCTGGCAGCTCAAGTGCTCTTCAACAGCTCTTTATTGTGCTTCCTTGTCTGGGTCGGTGGTCTGACTGGAGCTGCTGCTTGCCCTGTGCACCATGCCTACATAATCCTCAGGGACCAATCAGAGCCTGCCATGTACTAAGGGGTGATTGGATCAGGAGGGACATGCAAACGTGGCATTGTAATGGGAACCAATCAGATGTTGTCCCTTAACTGCCCAATCAGGGGTCATACACTAATTGACAGATGGCCAATCAGGTGTAGAGGGATTTGAGGAGGCAGTTGGAGGCCAGAGCCATCTTGGCTCACTTGATGCTTGAAAGGTCCTGGCTGTAGGGCAGAGATTACTGCCCAGGGAATGAGTCCCAGACCTCCAACGGGCCAGATAGGCCTTGAGGTGTGCTGCCTCTTTAGGCTGCATCCCTATAGGTATGTTTAGGCAAGGCTTTTAAAAACTGACTTGAAGGGCTGCTCCTGTGCAAAGAATAGAGTACTTACTCATGTCTTTTCTGGTCCTGGAATGAAAGTTTGGGTGAAGGCTGGCTCAGCTGTACCAGGCTGGCCTTCTGGCTATGTCTCAGAGGTCTGGATATTCCCTCTGGCTACATGAGTGGCAGAGGTTAGTATGGTGCCTCCTCAGTGAAGGCTCTAGGCATGGACATCATGGCACCCACAGTGAAGTCAGACCCTAGTCTATGGAAACCTGGTCTCCTTCCCTTCACTCATATATGATAATAGACCATCCAATATTTAGTACATTTGCTACTGTTGTTGTTCATATATCATTATTGCTGTTATTATTGTGCATTAATTATTGTATTCACTGCAAAATCTAAAGAAGAGTTGCATGTCTACCAGGTGCTCTGCGCCCTGGTAGCTCACCCCAGATCAGAAATGGCAGATGGCATTATGAAAAGGTCCTGAAGAATAAGGCCTACCCTGGTGACAGAGCTGGAACTTGTGACAGAGTTCTGACCTTCCAGACAATGAGGCATGTTGAGATGAGAAGCCTTCAGTTATGGATTTAAATGGAGTTTAATTTCAACTTTTGTGGTGGGCCAGAGAGCAAGAGGACACCCCCAATGATCAGCCCTGCTCTGTTGTTGTTAGGTGCTATCAAGTTGGGTATGATTTGTAGTGACCCTATGTACAACAGATGAAACACTACTTGGCCTGGCACTATTGTCAGTGCTCCAATGCTATTCATAGGGTTTTCAATGGTTGATTGTTTAGGGAATGGGCTGCGGGGTCCTTCTCCAAAACCTACAGCACTCAATATTTCCAGGCAGCCTCTTATCCAAGGACAAACCAAGCCTGACCCTGCTTAGCTTCCAAGGTGTGATGACATTGGATGCCAGGGTGGTATGGCTATAGACCAGTCCTGGTCTAGGTCCTGAAAAGTCAATCCACAGAGATCAAAACTAGATAAAAAAAATAATAGAGGCAAAAAGTCTGGAAGAGAACACAAGGCCCCATCAGTCCTCTTTGAAGCTAACCTGAAGTCACACATTATGGTGAGGGTTAGTACTTGTTTTACCAAAAGTGTTCTCAAAAATGATTTACCCAGCTATGATTTGGGTATAGTTAGTGAGTTTACAGTACTTCCTTAAATAACTACCTGGAAATAATCATCTTGATGTGAATCAAAGTAGACTAATCAGTAGGCTTGGGAACTGTAGCATAATAGCTTATTAACATGGTGCTGGAATATGTTAGAGAGATAAGGGCCCACAACTTGATGTTTTGAAAAAAGGAGAGTGAGAAGCTTGAATTTCAACATTTTCTTTAGTATTATTGAGAAAAAGGACATTCTGGTTTTCTATTTTAAAATACTAATCAAGGTGAAAAATAGTCCCTGTCCTGACTCTCTGTGTTTCCTATAAATTTCTCATACAAGATGTGGGCATCTTAGTGATCTTATGCACCTTGACAGGCATGTCCCAGGGTTTTGGCCTGATGATAGGGCCTAGTGTCTATTATATATGAATACTGTGTCTGGCTACCATTCAGGGAATACTGAGGGTGGTTAGTGTGAATCAGCGCCCTGAAGCATCAAGACCCCTCTGTGAACCCTTGAGCTGACTTCTTAGCAATCAGCCTACCAGTGGAATAACCTCACTTCATATTATTCCTCAGAGACAGCTTCTACTTTGTATGCTAGCTTTGCAGCTTTCTGAGTGAAGCAATCTCAGCTGAAAGAAATCACAAGTTCATTTGTCATTGGAGCTTCTTGTTAAGGCAACTAAGCACTATTGGGAACTTGTAACCAGCGACTTGTAATGAGAGTCCAAAACCTAGGCTCATATCCCAGTTCTTTCATTGGTCAGCCATATAATGTTGGGAAGATCACTTTATCTCTGTACTTCTTGGTTTTCTCATGTACAAAATGGTTTAAAGTGGGAGGGAGATAAGAAGATGTTTGTCCCTTTCAGTGCCATCAACCTTGGCTCTGAGATACCCCAGGCATGGTCGTGAGAAGTTACTCTTGTCCTGCCTCCAGATGTGCATGCTGAATTTCTCAGCTTATGTGAGCAGGGACAGTATGCTTTTAATGTCTTTGTGAGCACAGAAACACCTTAGTTCATTCCAGAGCAGGGATCCCCACTGAAAACATCCACCTCCCCAGAGAGGTGACAAACTTGAGAGGCCTGTGCACATTCTGGTTGTGAGATTTTATGTCTATGTTGCCTCTTTACCCTAAGGAACTGCCTCTGAAAAATGTCTCCCCGGTGGCAATGCTGCTTCTGCCTGTAGACACATGTGGGTGGTAGGATGGACGGCATAGGACTCTAGATGTTGGGCCAAGGCTCAGGTTAAACAATCCTGAGAAAACAAAATGAGACAGGGGCACAGAAATCTCCAGGGTCTGGATCTCCCCTAGCTCTCTACAACTGCCCTTCCATCTTTTCTCTTCCCTTCTCTTTTTTTCCTTCTATCTTTCTATCTCTCCTCATCTCTCTGTTCTTTCCATCATTGCCCCTTTTTCTCTCTTCTCTTCTGCTTTCCCTCTCTTCTTATCCCAACCCCCACCATATTTTCTTTTCTCCTTTTCCATATGCCAGTAATGAATGAACAAAGGCAGATCTCCATTCCTAAGACTTCAGACTCTGGCAAAAGTTGCTCCAGAGATCAATTCAAAGGTAGCTCAAAGGCAATGGCACTTGGAGTCATCCATGCTAAAGGACTCTGCACCAGGGAGGATTCCTGTAAAAGACTCTTTACTTCCTATACCTCTGTCTTACTTATTTGCATATCTTATTCCATCATTCACTTGTCCCTTAGATACTGGTTTCCATTATCCTTTGCACCAAAATAAAGCCAACGCTGCCTTGTTCCGTGGAAGCCCACCCTGCCACTTTCAGGCCAGTCCAATCAAAACCTCCAAGCCCCCACTTCTGTGAATGGCAGTTATTATACCAGCGGGCTCCAGACTCACATTTTGTTGTTGTTAGGTGCCATCAAGTTGGGTCTGACTCATAGCGATCTTATGTACAACAGAACAAAACACTCCCCAACACTGTGTCATGTTCAGCACTATGTCAGTGCTCTCTGCTATTAATAGGCCTCTCAAGTTTGTCACCTCTCTGGTCAATTCAATAAGCATTCATTGTGTAAGCTGCCATATATAATGCTAGGAGGAGCAGAAAGCCAGAGTCCTGGCCCTCCAGGAACTTATGCTGTAGCAGTGGGGGTTGTGCGCAATGCCACATAAACACATAAACAGTTGCAGCACAAGCCAGAACACGTTTGGGAGCTGGTGATGGGCTCTGAGCTACAAGTACAGAGTGTTTATGGAGAATGAAGACATATGTAGTTACCTCTAGGTTTGTCAATAGCTAGAATTAAGAGGGGAAAGGGAGGTGGATGTTTTCAGTGGGGATCCCTGCTCTGGGATGAACTAAGGTGTTTCTGTGCTCACAAAGACATTAAAAGCATACTATCCCTGCTCACATAAGCTGAGAATTTCAGCATGCACAACTGGAGGCAGGACAAGAATAACTTCTCAGTGATGAAAAGTGTCAGATCTAGGGGTGGGGGGCGCAGGGAGACTGAAAGGGGATATAAATCTTTTTGCTGGTGGACAGGAGGATTCATCTTTGGTTGGGATGGCCTAAGCGATATCCTTGAGGAGGGGGAAGGATAAATGATATGGGAGTCTCAGGCTCCTTCTAGGGCTAAGATTCTTCCTTTGAAATCTGTTTCTTCTTCTGGCCCTGGAGCACCTTGAAGCTGGGGCTGAGGACTAACTAGACACATTAACCTGGGTCTCTAATGCACAGTCCATCACTAACAAACTGTGCCCTTGGGCTCATTACTTCTCTCTCAGCTCCAGCTCCCACACTTGTGGATCAGGAGCCAGAAGGGAAAAGTGAGTGTCTGTAGACACCTGGTGGCAGTTGGGAGGAATTATGGCTAGTATTATCAAGAAGCAAAGCCCTGTGCACATTGCTCTGGTGTATCCTGTGTGTTCATGAAAACTTCCTGGTTTTGGAAACTGTTAATCAATTTGATATAAGTCTGAGGGGTTTACCCAGGGAAGATGATACTGTTTTCTGTGATGGGTCTGTCCAGAAATGTATCCTGTTATCAGACCAAAGTTCACATTCAGTTTAATTTTATTATTACCACGATCTCTGCAATCAGTTTCCTTTCTTGGTTCCATAGATTTTATTCTAGGAGTAAATCCCCTGGGGATCTAGGACTAACCCAGGGTCTGTCACATAATGGAAGTTTTATGGTGCTTACCAAGTATTTTTCAAGTTTCCATTGTTATCCTTTTGTGGATGAAAACAGTGAGGTACAGAGAGGTTAAATAATTTACTCAAGATCACACAGCTAGTAAAAGAAATAGGATTAGAATCTATTTTAATGCCATAATCTCTACTTTTAATTTTCTTAACAACTTTTGGCTGGAAGACATGTGTGTTCCTTGAGAGACCTCAAGAGGATCTTCAAAATATGAGGGGGTTTCACATTGTGTAATGTTTACATAAAGCATTGCCCTAAGAGTTTTTTATAGTGATTTTTAAGGTGTACATATCCTATGATGGGCTAAATTAACCCATTAGTGTGAATTAATTCATTAGGTATTTTCACTGTATTATTTAGTACAAGTGTTAGAAAGGACAAGAAGGACTTGTTGGGTCTTGCAAAGGATATCAACAAATACCATTGTTTTCTTTTCCTACCCCTGTTATGAACAGGGTTAAAAAATAAGCAGAAAGGAAATATAGTGGTCAAAATGCCACCTTTTTCACTGAGCATGGTTAAGTAACCAGGCAGTGGCTCTAGCTCTCTTAGCCTGGGCTTGCTTCTAGACCCAGGAATCAGGCACCTACATAATCATGGCAGGACTGGGCAGGCACAGGCCTCCTTGGGGTAGGACCAGGGAATAGGGATAGGTCTGCACCATGACATGGAGGATCTCTGGAGTTCCCAAGTAAAAGCAGGGCAGAGCTGAGCCACTTATTCTTACAAAAATTGCTAATTAGTTAAGTTCTTCTATAATCTCAGGGACAAAAAAGTGGATGGAAAGAGGCTGGAAGTGGAGAAAAGATGCTTACCTCCAGTAGAGACCTTGTTGTTAGGTGCCGTTGAATCAGGTCCAACTCATAGTGACCCTACATACAATAGACAAAACGCTGTCTGATACTGCTTCTCTGCTATTCAGAAGGTTTTCAATGGCTGATTGTTTCAGGAGTGGGCTGTCAGGTCCTGCTCCCAAGTCTATATCACCTGCTATTCCCAGGCCATCTCCCATCGAAGTACTGAGCAGGCTTGACCCTATTTAACTTTTGCGATTTGATGGGATAGGATGCCATAGTGGTAAGGCTGCAGGCAGTAAAGACCTTAGATATCACTAATCGATCCCTTTCATCATATAGATGCAACAGAATTTGAAAGTGGGGAAAGGACTTTGATGAAGTAATGTTGCAAGTTGTGAGGGGGTTGAGCCAGGACACCAGACATCCTGATTTGGGTCCAGAGCTCTATATTCCACTACATTGTTCTCCTCCAGGAAGAGTGAGAAGTGGTGCTTTAGGACCTGGCAGCCAACAGACCTGGTGGGAAGAGGAAGAAGGAAAGAAACATGGAAGCTAGGGTAAGTATGCCCAGTGAATAGGGGACAGGATGACACCCTCAGCATTTCAGAGCATCAGGCTTTGGAATTGAGGCTCTCTCCCCTGCTTTTTTTTCTCAAAGTTCCACTCAGTGGCAGAGAGTGGACTCTTGGAAGTCACTCTCTGCATTGGGGTTTTCCACAGAAACAGAGCCAATAGAATGTGTGTGTATACAGTCCACCCCACACATTTATCATAAGGAAATTAGCTCATGTGATTATGGAAACTGGACAGTCCAAAATCTATGGTGGAAATCACGTAGGCTAGAGACCCAGGAGAGATAATAATGCAGATGAAACACAAAGAGAAGTCTGTTGGAGAATTTTCTCTTGCTCAGGAAGGCCAGCTGTTTTGCTTTATTCTGGCCTTTAACTGATTGGATGAGGTCCATTCACATCATGGAGGGCAGTCTGCTTTACTCTACTTTGCTGATTTAAATGTTAGTCTCATTCAAAAACACATTCTAAAATGGGGGCAGTGGTGCATGCCTGTAATCCCAGTGACTCAGAAGGGGGAGGCAGGAGTGGGAGTTCCAGGCCAGAGCCAGCCTTGTAACTTAGTGACACCCTGTCTCAAGATTAAAAAATAAGAAAGGGGCTGAGGATGCAGCTCATTGATAGAGTGCTTGCAAAGTATGTGCAAGGTCCTGGGTTCAGCTCCTCAGTACCAAAAACAAAACACCCTTCCACCCCCCCAACTCAAACAAAAAACACCTTCCAACTTCACACACAAAACTAAAAATCATGCTCACTTAGTTCCCTTATTGACCTTGTGAGACTGACAAGTTTTCTGTGACGTTAGTTATGTGAGTACTATTTTTTTATTTTATTTTTTGCAGTGCTGGGGGTTAACAACAACAAACAAAAGGGGCTTAAACCTAGGGCCTGGCACATGCTGGGCAAGCACTGCACCCGTGAGATGCACTCCCAGTCTTTTATTTATTTTTTTATCTTGAGACAGGGTCTGGCTAAGTTGTGTAGGCTGCCTCTGGCTTGGAAACTGTTATCCTCCTGACCCAGCCACCCGAGTGCTAGAATTACAGGCATGGACCACCACTCCCGGCTCACCTCTCTAATTTTTGCAATATCACCACATTATGTAGTTAACATTGATTTAAAGAAAATGTTAACATTTTCTTTAAATCAATGTTAACTATTTACTTAAAAATTTATCTTTGTACTTAAATAATATTCGAGATTACAGGGTTTGGGGATGGTTATAAGTTTTCTAACAAATATAAGAATAAATAACTCGTAAGCATTTTAAGAGTATATGCAGCATCTAAAATCATTTTGGTACCACATTTGAGAAACAACGTACAGTAATCGAGGCTGTCAGGACCAAGGTATCGGCGGATCCTACTGGCCACTAGGCGGCGCAACTGTCTGTCACCTGCAGAATTTATTTATGGAATGGGATGGAGGTTGAGGACAGCCGCTTTCCGGCCCAACCCCAACACAGGACATACAGGGGAGCTCTTAGCCTTATCCCGCCAAGTGGGTTTCACGGCGCTGGGCGCCAAGGTCCCACACTCGGGAGGGGTCGGGAGGTTCGGGGCTGACATCCTCCCCCAACACTAAGGCTTCTCATAGCCCTGGCCTTGGCCAGAGGAGGTGGGAGCGGCGGGGTAGAAGGTCCGTCTGCCTGTCTCTTTTGTAGCCGCTGGGGCCACTCGGAGCAGTGCGTCTGAAATTCCGAAAGAAAAAGGACCTCGGGCCTTGGCTCCCAGCTAAGCACCCACTGCCCGGCCTCGGGTCGCGCTAAGGGAAGTAGAGGAAGACACTTCCGGGCGGAGGGGTGGCACTTCCGGGTCCCGCGCTCCTAGGTGCCTCCAGCTGCAGGGTGTCCAGACCGCTTCCCCCTGTATAGAGTTCGGTAGTGGTCCTCCCGGGAGCAGGCTGCACCCTCCTTATTCCGATACCATCCAAGTGAAACGGAGTGGACTTTGGGATCCAGAGTCCAGGACTCAGGTTGTACTTGGCTGGAGGCGAGAGATGGGAGGTCAGTAGTGTGAAGCATGGTTGGTCCTCTTCAGTTGGGTCACACTGGCCAGCACGTGTGCTTCAGTACTTAACAAACATCGTGTGGACGCCATGCCTTGATTTTCCTTATTTTTGTTTAAATTCTTTTATTGCTTTATTTAAATAACAGTTATTTCAAAAGGAAATGTTCCCTGTAAAATGGTAGTAACAGTGATTCTTACATTAACGGATTGGATGTAAGGATTAAATGAAACAATAAGCCAAAGTGCTTAAAACAGTATGTAACACATGATAAAGGCTCAGTACATGGTACTTGCTGTAAACCGAAAGTGAGTTCTGAGAAACACTGGGAGTGTGGTTCTTCAGAAGAGGGTTTAACTATCTCTTTTAGGAGTCTTTGGAAGTGTCTGATTTCCAGCCTAGTATCCTTCTTCCCACTTTAGCCTGTAGCCTGATTGTATTGAGTGAAGGTAGATATTCCCTGCAACTCTATATTCACCACTGGGAATTCCTGTCAGTTTAGTTGATTAGGTAGCAGCAGGTGGCACCAGAATACTGGGGATGTGTTTATCCTTTTGGATCCCATAATTTAATTAGTAATTTAATAAGGGCTTATTGAGCACCTACCCAACACTATAGCACAGGGCACCAGGGCATATAGGAATGCTGGGGAACATGGATAGGAAACTCTGGCCTCAAAGAGAATTTAAGTGGTTTATTATCCTAGTGTTTTTGTTTCACAATGTTCTCTCCTTTATTTAGATGCATTCAACAAATATTTATTGGATGTTTATTCTGTTCCAGATACCATTTAGTCACTTGAAGTATATCAATAAATAGAACACACAAAGAGTCTTGCCTTCAAGAGCTGACATTATATCAGGCAACAACAAAGATAATAAATAAATCACATGGTTTGTTAGAAGTGATATACAAAAGAAAAAAGCACTAGGTGCCATGGTACATTCATGTAATCCCGGCGACTCTGGGGGCAGAGGCAAGAGGATCGTGAGTTTGAGGCCACAGGCAGATTGTACAAGTTGGCAAGATCTTGTCTCAAAATTTAAAAAATAAAGAGGGAGATAGAGGTGCAGCTCAGTGGTAGAGCACTTGCCTTGCGTGCAACAAGGCCTTGGTTCAGCCCCCAGTACTGAAAAAAACATGTATGCTAGAGTGTGTGAATGGGTGTGTATGTGATGAGCAGGTTACAGTAATAGAGTAACTAGGATGGGCCTCATTAGGAAGCCAAGATTTAAGCAAAGATTTAAAAAAAAAAAAAGGGAGAAGTTAGCCAAGAAGAGATCTGGAGGAAGAATGTTCTAGACATTATGAGAAAATTAGAGCAGTTACATTTACCAGTTTATATATGAAGCATTTGAAGCTCAGGGAAGTGACATGACTTGTTTAAGGATTTATAAAAGGTTGTTGACAAAGTTGATCTAGTTTTACCTCCTCATTTCTAATCCTGTGTTTGTTCATCAGGTCACACTATGACTTTGTTTGCTGAGACTTCTTGTAAACCAGCACAATACCTAGTCTGCTAAGTGTTGACTCATTATCTTGGCATACTTCGCCTCATTGAGTAATAACCAAACTGTCTATGAATTTTCTTTTTTATATAGTCAATAAATATTTATTTTGCTAAGTGCTGTGGAGGGTAGAAATGAGGCATAAGATATAATTCCTTCCCTTAAAGGACTAATATCTATACATAAAAATTTTAGGGCTTTATTTCCTCTCTTTCATTTACTTGAGCCACTTCCCCCCAAACAAGTCCACTAATGAACTCTACCAACAGCTTAGAATTAGGTCAAGTTCTTAACTTTGGTCACCCATTCTTGGTTTCTATATTCCTGAATTCTTCCCCAGATTCCTTTTGCTGCCAGTTATTATCTGGTCTCTGTAGTCATCTCTGAGTTGGTAATACAAGTATGTATCACCTCTATCCCATGTTGGACCAGTTGATGAGACCAGGTTTAGGCTTTGCTCTCTACTTCTCCATTAGATATCTCACCTAGATCCTTAGTTCCTCTGTAGAACCACTTTGTCACCTGTCCTCTGAGTTGTTGGGATCTTTTCACTTGGTTGAAGACTGTGTCCCCCTACTTGGGAATTGTGCCCCTTGGACACTGCTTGGTCCTCTTTTGCTGCCTCTCTGAGCCTGAATCATTTTTCTCTGTGTCTGGCCCAGAGAACTCTGGACGTATGCCAAATCCCTTTCTCTTCCTGCCCACACTTGGTGGGAGGAGGTAGTGGTGGCTAGTATTGAAGTCCTAGGTTGTGGTACATGCAAAACAGCAGTGGAGGATGGAAAACTGTGTTTTTAGGTAATTAATTATTTGGGACCCAGTAGTGTAGAGGAGAGGAGAGCTTGGTTATCTTCATTTGGAAAGAATAAGGAGGGTGGAACTGCCTGGTCTGGAAGGATAGATAGAATTAATAGGTGTATGGGAGAGAACAGGGTGGGGATAACCTTGGTGTGTTGTGGGCCAATGAGAAGATTAATCTAAATGGAATGGAGAGGGTGTGTTTGGGAATGGATGTGGGAAGAAGATACATAGGCAGGGCTGAACAGGATCAGAGCCTGGTGTGCCAGGTTGAGAAGTTTGCATTGCAGCATCATTAACTTTTTTTTTTTTTTTTTGGTAGTATTTGGCAGTTGAACCCAGGGCCTCACACATGCTTTTGCAAGTACTTTACCACTGGGCTGCATCCACAGCCCATTTTTAATTTTTAATTTTGAGTCAGGGTCTCATTAACTTACTCAAACTGCCTCTGGTCTCAAACTTGTGATCCTCCTGCCCTTGCCTCCCAAGCCACTGTGGCTGGCTCATGAAATATTCTGAAATATAGACGTTCTTGAGAATATGAAGACATAGTGACAATATGTCATTATAGCTTGTAATGTCTACCTGACTGTCTTTGTGTACCTCAGATTCATTGTGCCCCCAAATGTCCCATGTGAGAGGTTCCCTTGGTTATTTGGTCACAGCATCCTGTTTCTTAATGTTTGTTTACTTATTCTCAGTCTCTTCCGGCATACCCTAGAATACATGCTGTGAGAGGGTAAGAACTTGATCTGGTTCCTTGTTGAATGCCCAAAATCTAGCACAGTATCAGATACATATATTTGTGTTCCAAAAATGTTTGTTGAGTGAATGAATGTGCTAAAGCTAAATTTATTTCTTTAAATCTGCTCTGTTTTACCTTCTGAGTATTTGAATTCTGTTACTGCTAACACCATCTATTTGTTCTGTTAAGTCAGAAATCATGTCAACCTTGAAGAAAACATGATCATAGGACTTGGTTGTTCTTGAGCTTTACATGAGAACAATATTTCCATTGGAGCTCTGTCTTACACTCCATTATGTCAAGATAACACAATGTACCCTATTATGTTTTGGATATGAAGACTGAAAGAATCACACATGAACAGTGGGAGCAGGAAGTCATTGGGAGGCTGGGCCATTAGCAAATTATGAACTACATGTTTCTAAAGGAAACCATCATATTAGCTGTCTTGTTCCCTTCTAAGGGGGAGAATCACATAATGGTTAAGAGGATGGGCTCTGGAGTTAGATTATCAGGGTTCGAATCCTGGCTATGCCACTTACTAACTGTATGTGCTTAGGAAAGCTGTTTAACTTCTTTGTTCCTCAGTTTTTTCATCTGCAATATGTGGATAAGAATAATACCTTAGAACTTTTGTAGGGATTAATACACAGAAAGTTCTTAGAGCAGTGCTAGCACATAGTAAATGCTGAATAAGTGTTATTAAGTACTAATGTTTAACTAGGCATTAAGTATTAATATGTTCTGTTGCTATTTAGGGCTGCTAATCAGATAGGTGATCTCACTTCATTGGGGAATGACCTTTGCAAGATGAGACTGAGAGTGTGAGTTTGGAAGGCAGTTGGTATTTGTTGAGTGAGTTCCTACAGGAGATGACAGGTACTACAGATGGAGGTGCCAGGGCCAGATGGGATTATTTTCTGTGAAATGTGCTCACAAATTCTCTGACACAACTAATGATTATTTACTCTCTGCAGCAGTGCACAGAAAACTAAAAGAACTCTGCACCTACCTTATTTTTGTTTTGTAGAAGGAGAAAATGACCACATCCAAAGTCAGGCAAAATGGTGAATGTTAGTGTTTTTACAAAGCCCTCCTCTTCTACTTTCCTATCCTTTCCTTATGCAATATCTGCTTCTCTCTTCCCCTCTGTGAACACAATGAAATATTTCATTCTAAGAGTGATGTGTTGTTGGCTAGGCATTAAGGCACACGCCTGTAATCTCCGTGAGTGGGGAGGTGGAGGCAAGAGGATCATGAGTTTGAGGCTGGAGGCAGCCTGTGCAATTTACTGAGGCCCTGTCTCAAAGTTGCAAAAAATAAAAAAGGGGGCGGTAGAGCACTTGCCTAGCAGGTGAAAGGCCCTGGGTTTAACCCCCTAGTACTGAAAAAAAAAAAATGTGATGTATTGTTGAGGTAAGGCAGGGATGTTTGGTGATTTTATAAAACTGGTTAATCTTAGTTTATTTTGGGGATGGGGATGTAGTTTAGTGGAAGAGCATGTGCCTAGAGTGCATCAGGCCCTAGGTTCAATTCCCAGTATTGCAAAACTAAAACCAAATCAAAACAACAACAACAACAAAACAAACTAAAGTTACCTTTTACCCCTGTGTCCCTGTGCCCCACCATTTCAGTCACTTCAGTCACTTGATACTCTTGCTACCTCACTCCTGCTGTTACAACAATGATGAATTTGCATAATTTATTTTATATTTTAGAATGGTTTTTGTTTGGCTAAATTTTGAAATACTTGGAAGTGAAATATTTTAGTGCTACAAAAGCAACTGTGGCTGCATACATGCACTATTGATGAGATCTTTCCAATCTACTCTCTGGTCTTCACATGGGTGTAGTCTTACAGTCTCTTAGTCCAAAGTAGGTGACCACAGGACAAATACGTCAACAGTCTTCTTTTCTAAATTCAAAAGACAACATGCAATGTGTGGGACATTAAAATTTTAAAGATTTTATTGGACAGAGCATTTTTTTCCTATTCTCCCTGCGTCCAGAATAGGAAATAGACTACTAAATAAGTGTAGAGAAGTTTGGAGAAAAAGTAAAGAATAGCATATGATGCGTGACCAGATCTATGTTCTTCCCTTGCCCCAGACTAAGTTGGAAAGTGGTGAATGGGTACATAGCAAGACTCTCTTTAAATGTGGGAAATCCCAGAGCAGAGAGGAAATGTGCCCTTTCCTCATGTCACCAAGATGACTCAAGCATTGCAGAGAGGCCCTTCAGTACTGTGAAGCAGAAAATGTAGTTTGGCATGTCTTGACATGAGTGTTGGAGAAACTTAGCCCTTTGAGTTTTTCTTAGCCCTGAGATGGGATGCCAGGACATCTGGAAGTACCAATTATTCTTGTCCCCTTCTTGGATTCATGCCTGTCTTCTTCACATTCTGATCCAGTCACTCTTCTAATTCTGTGTTTAAGAGGATTTAAATCTCAGTATGTTTTTTTTTCCCCATTGTGTGAGTGCATATTGGACTCTAAATCTTAGGTCTCTTCTTTTGTGAGACACTTTCTCCATTCATTGATACTTTCCCAGAGCTATTTCCAGAATCAAAACCACTTCCTGACCCCAAATCATCTCTTCCTTTAAAATATTCTGAAATTTTAAAATCTGCTCCCTGAGGTCATATCACTTTGTGCCAACTTGATTTCCCAAGATTGGATATTTTACTGATTGGCCTTTGGCTTTGTGATAATCTCCTTCAGCATTCCCTCTTTGGTGCAGTTGGCAGTTTTACTTCTAATATAATAGGCCCCAGTTCTTCTTTTTGGTATGTTGGCAAAATCTATTGCTCCTTTCTGATTGCATGTATAGTTTTGGGTCAGTGAATTACAAAGTTAGAGTTTTAATAGGATTTTAAATGTAACTACCTTCTTACTTTAACTGAAATCAGACTTCTTCTGAATGGTGTTGCTTTTGAGCCATTCCAAATGCAGGGTACTCCATTGTCCTGCGTTATGTTGTGGCATAGAGAAGGGCTGAGCATGTTTTTTTGCTCATCTCAGTGGCTTCTTTCAACAACCACTCCATTGACGCACATACACTCCACCCTCTTTTTCATCCTCATTTTTTCCCTCGAGTAATCTCCTGATCCTATAACTATATTCAGCGAGGATGTTGGCAACTATCTCTTTTTTTTTCCCACCCTGGCTATTATCATCATTATGGAACCATGCTGGTGAGGCATCTGCATCCTTCAGTTCTTACGATGAATTGATTTCCACCTCCGATTTATATCACCCACCCATTCAAATAGCCACACCCTGATCACATAGCATAGCCTTCTAACTCTCCTATTCTTGAGTTCCCATTAAATCTGTTCTTAAGAAATAATCTTTACTTTTAGTAATTTTATGCATATCATTCAGAATTGATAGCAGTAAACATTTTGTTATATTTGCTTCAAGTCTTATAAAAATGATTAAAATGAATAAAACATTATAGGTATATTAAAGTATATTAAAGTCTCCTGTGTTCTCACCTCTGAGTTCTAATTTCTTTGTATCCTTAGAAGCAACTACCATCATGAATTTGGTGAATGTATGTGTGTGCATGTGTGTGTGTGTGAGAGAGAGAGAGTGAGAGAATATTCATATATGTAATTTTTGTTTTAAGATTTACATCATGTATTATATATAATTTGTAAATTGATTTTCATTTAATGTTATGTTTTGAAAATATCTCTGTGTATACATGATAAATAGTTGTTGCTGTTGTTGTTAGGTGCTGTCAAGTCGGTATCCAACTCATAGCAACCCTCATAGGGTTTTCAATGGCTGACAGTTTTGGGATTGCCTTGGGAGTGGGTTGCCAGGTCCTTCTCCCATTTTTGCGGTGCTGGGAATTGAACTCTGGACCTCAGAGACTGTAGTGCAGTGCTCTACCAAGTGAGCTAAATCCCAGCCCATGATAAATAGTTAATTCCTTTTAAATGCTTCCTAGCATTCCCATTTAAGACAATAGTTCACGGTATCCATTTTCAATATTATTACAAATAATGCTATATTAAATGCCCTTCTAATGTCTTCTTGCACAAATAGATCAGTATCATGCTATGGCTGATATCATGGTAGGACCAGAGCTAGACTATGCTTTTGTGTGAGTAAGAAAGATTTCCTTTTTGCATGGATCTAGCCTTCTGAGCACATGTCTTGGTAAATGGAAGGTACTTGGGGCAAAGATAAAAGTATAGCTGGCCTTCTATGTCTGTGGGTTCTGTATCCATGCACTCGAACAACTGTAGATTCATCCAGCCCTTGTTGTTTTTGTTGTTAGGTACCATCGAGTCGTGTCTGACTCACAGTGACCCTTACTGGATTTTTAGTGGTTTCGGGATTGCCATAGGAGTGGATTGCCAAGTCCTTCTCCCATGTTTGTGGTGCTGGGAATCCAACTCGGGACCTCAGAGACTGCAGAGCGTCTCTCTACCAACTGAGCTAAATCCCAGCCCCGACCCAAGCCTTAGGTCAAAGGTATTTGGGAAAATTTGTGTCTGTACTGAACATATACAGATGTTTTTCTTGCTATTATTCCTTAATAATGCATAACAAGTTTTTTTATTTAACATTTACATTATGTTAGGTATTATAAGTAATCTAGGGATGATTTGAAGTATAAAGGAGTATATAAGTAGTTTATATGCAAATACTATACCATTTTCTATAAGGAACTTGAGCATCTGCAAATTTTTATATCTGTGGGTGGCTCTGGGACTAATCTGCCAAAGATACTAAGAGATAACTGTACTCAGGTGGATGTAGCTTTGTAGTAGGGATGTGTGGTTTATTAAAAGGTTGGATTTCTGTGCTGACAGGCTTTCCCTGAGCACCCCTGGACAGTGGACAAGTTGCATAGCTATATGTAGTGTCTTGTGTTAAGAACAAGAACTTTGGAGTCACACTACTTAGTTTCAAATGCTAGCTATGTAACTGTAGCAAATGACTTAACCTCTCTACCTCACTCTCCTAATCAGTAAAATGGGGATGTGGAATGATCTATCTCATAGGGTGATCAAGAAAGTTATATACGTTAGTGCTTGGCACATAGTAAGCCTTATGTAAATATTAGATATTACCATAAATGTTATGAATTTGAAAATTCCTCTAAGGTATAAGATTAGGAGACTAGAAGTAGAATTGCTGAGAGGTGTTGTTTTTGTTTTCTTTCTTTCCTTTTTTTTCAGTACTGAGTTTTAAATCCAGTGTCTTGCATGTTATTGTTGTTAGGTGTCCTTGAGTCGTGTCCGACTCATAGTGACCCTTATAGGATTTTCCATGGCTGATTGTTTCGGGATTGCCTTGGGAGTGGATTGTCATATCCTTCTCCCATTTTTGCGGTGCTGGGAATCGAACTTGGGACCTCAGAGACTGCAGAGTGGCACTCTACCAACTGAGCTCAATTCCCAGCCCAGTGTCTTGCATATACTAGGCAAATGCTCTCCTGCTAAGCTATATCCCCAGCCCTTTTTATTCTATTTTTAAAATTTGGAAAGGAGAGTCTGGGAGCTGCCTGCTGGCAGGTCTGATAGCTGCCGACAGGTCCAAAGTGTGAGGCTGGCTCTAAACCTAGAAAAACCTTGGTTCTTGTATTTGGTGTATAAACGAATTTATACCCAACACAGATGTTATAGTAAAGAATACAGATAGGAGTTATTAAAGAATAGTACACTTCCAAGACATGAAGGTGGGCAATAGAAAGAGCTATTGCCTCAGTCTTGGCTGAAATGTGATTTTTATAGGGAAATTTGTGCCTTGAGAGAAGAGAGAGACAACCTATACCTGGCGTCTGTTTCTGGTGTCTGTTTCGTAAAGGGTTTAATGAACCTGTCATTTTTTCAGAGGGGGAAGGCCCTAGGTAGAAGCCCCAGAATACTGTACCTTAGTTCACTTCCAGGCAGTCATCAATCCCGGACTAGGGTCTGGGGACCCATTAGAAAATGTCCTCCAATATCCTCAGAGAGGGATGTGGCTTTGTTAGTTATCATGGTGGAATGGCAGAAGCCATCTTCAGTTCCCTTTTCCTCCATATTGCCTGCTAATGTCTAAGATGGCTACCTCCCAGGTTCCACTAAATTGCCTAGGTTGAACTTGAATTCTCTGTGTAACCCTGGTAGGCTTTGAACTTGTGATCTCCCTGCCTCAGTCTCCTCTGAGTTGCTGGGATTACAGGAATACACTACCATGCCAGGTTGGGTATGTACTTTTTAAAATAAATTCATTCCTTATCCTGTCTCTAGTTTTTTCAGTCTGTTGGCCTCCTACATCTCCACCTTTCCTAGGTATTCTGGATTATATCATTATACTTTTGAAATTGTGGGCTTCAAACATTTCCTTGCATCTACCCTGCCAGTCTGAAACCTGGGATTAACCTAACTGCATTTTCTTTGCTACTTTTGCCAGGCTATTGGGTGCTACTGTGGTGCATTAGCTTCTCTCTACAGATTTATGACATTAAATTTCACTCAAACTCTGAATACTGCCTGGTAATGTCTTTGTTCATTCCTTTCTAATATGCCCTCAGCAGAGTTTTCACACCTTTCCCACTGTTTCCAAGCCTTTTACCTCCCTTCCTCCACATCTTTCTTTTAGGGCAGAAGTTCCCAGCTGGGCCATACTGCAGGGGCTGAAACTTTGTCAGTATTTACAGATGCCCCACATTGCTCATATTACCACCTGAGCTCCTCCTGTCAGATCAGTGGAGGCATTAGATTGTCTTCCAGGAAACCTGTCTCTGGTGCCAAAAAGGTTGGGGACAGCTGTTTTAGTGGATCACTTTACCTCCTTTATTAAGGTGGGGAATTGATTTAAAAAGCATTAGGAGTCTAGTCTTGAGGAGAATGTTACCTTGAATAAATGACATTGTAGGCATGTAAAGAAAAAATAAACACTTGGGTATCAAGGTTACAGTTAGTATGTTCATGTGGACGAAACAGTTAATTTCCTCACATTATCATGTTGTTGTTGTTAGGTGCTGTGGAGTTGGTATCTGACTCATAGTGACCCTGTGTACAACGGACATAACACTGTTGTTGGGCTTCTCTGCTATTCATAGGGTTTTCAATGGCTGATTGGTTTTTGGGAGGGGATTGCTGGATCCTTCCTCCAAGCCTGTGGCACCTGGTGTTCCCAGGCGGTCTCCCATCCAAGTATTAACCAGGCCCAACCCTGCTTAGCTTCTGAGATCTGACAGGATTGGTTGCCATAGTGGTACAGCTGCAGGGTTATCATCTTGTAGATGTCACTATTACATAAGTCAGGAATAAAGTTGCTTGCCTTAGGATGTTAGTTGTTTACAGCAAAGGGCTCAAGGCTTTGTTGATTTTGGAAGACTAATGCCAGATACCCCCACGTGTCTGTCAGCTTGCCATGCTGTGAGGGCTTGCTTGCTGCTGTGATGCTGAAAGCTATACCACAGGTATTTCAGATATCAGCAGGGCCTCCCGTGGTAAACAGGTTTCAGCTGAGTTTCCAGACTAAGATGAGAGAGAAGGATTCCCACACCCTGAAACAATTAGCCATTGAAAACCCTATGAATAGCAGAGAAGCACTATCAAATATAGTGCCAGAAAACAAGCCCTTCCTCCCAGGCTGGAAGACATTCAAGAAATGACTGGAGAAGAGTTGTTTCCTGAAAGTAGAGTTTACCTTAATTGTGGGAATGGAGTAAAGCCCCTGGGCCCTCCTTTTGCTGTTGTGGCATGACTCAAAATGAGAAGAAACAGTGACTGCAACATTATCTCAAACATAAAAAGGTTGTGTGCTTGGTACAGTGTATGGTAGTGTTTTGTTATGTTGTACATAGAGTTGCTATGTGATCTTTTTTTCTTCTGGTGGTGGTGTTAACCAGAGATTCGTGGGGAGCACAGAGAGGCAGGTCTGAAACACGGATCTGGGAATCTGGCAGCAAAACCTTGGTCTTTGTATCTGGAATATAAATGAATTTATACTCGACACAGAAGTTACAGCAGAGAGTATAGAACAGGTTTATTAAAGATAGTACATTATTAAGAAATAATTATAGAGAAGGCTGAGGCACCGGGAACATTTCTATTTCCCAGGGAAAGGTAAAGTCCAAGAGAGCAGAGTTAAGCAGACTTCTAAAGGGAAAAGTACTTTAGATGGACAGAGAAGATGGCAGGCCCTAGAGAAGGGAGAGGTCTGCATGTGGTTGCTAGAGAAAGAAGAGCAAAGGGCAAGTGGAGAGGAAAGAAAAAAAAAGGAAAAAGAGAGAGTGGGCACTCGTTTATTCTGGGTGCCCAGCTCTGGGCACCTAGTGTTATGTGGACCTGGGGTCTTTGTTTTGTAAATGGCCCATTGGCTTGGGTAGAGTTTGGGACCTATTTGAAAATTTCCTTCCAGCTGGGCGCAGTGGCACACGCCTGTAATCCCAGCGGCTCGGGAGGCGGAGGCAGGAGGATCACAAGTTTGAGACCAGAGGCAGTCTGTGTAATTTAGCGAGACCCTGTTTCAGAAAGTAAAAAAATGGGCTGGGGGTGCAGCTCAGTGGTCCAGCACTTGCAGAGGATGCGAGCACGGGGCCCTGGGTTCAACCCCCAGTACCAAAAAAAAAAAAAAAAAAAAAAAAAAAAAATCCTTCCAATGGCCTTACACAGTCACGTGGCTTCTTCATCATGGTGGAAAGGCAGGAACCATTTTCAATCCCCAGTTCCTCTATATCTCCTGCTAATGCCTAAGCTAATCTGCCTGTCATTCTAAGATAATCTTTCTGTCAATGGGACTTGATATGCATTGTGATGGTTGGGTAAGGGGTCAGTTTTGCTTTCTCCATAGAGGCCAACAGATAATGAGTTCTCCTGAATTCTGTTCTTCTCAAAGGAATCCACTGGGTCATAAGCCACAGAAACTCAGGTTCCTAGTCTCCATTACTAGAAATTGTCATGTAATGGGTCCAGAATTGAGTCCAAGAATTCGTTTATAAGTAATTATCTTAGGTGATTCTGATGCAGCTTATTCTAGGGCTGACCTCCTTTTGGAAACAGCTACTACCAAACAAATATGGAAGTAATTATCGCCGCTTTGCTTCTCTTCTCTCTTCTCTTCTCTTCTCTTCTCTTTTTTGAAAGAGGGTCTCACTGTGTAGTCCAGACTGGCCTGAAACTCTCAATGTAGCCCAAGCTAGCCTTGAACTTGTGATTCTCCTACTTCAGCCTCCTAAATAGCTGGGATTACACCCAGCAATCTTCACTCATTTTTTTAATCTCCTTTTAGTCTTGAGAGTATGAGATATCCTATTCCTTTCAAAAAATCCTTTCCTGATTTTTCTATGTGTGTTCTTGTAACTATTTTTTTTAAAAATCATTTATTCTGTTCTTGAGCTGGCAAGATGAGAGGAATTGACAGTCTCTTGCTTCTACAGTCTCCTTCCCCTTTGCTTACAGGTATTATTTACTTATTTGGTAATTTTTATTGAGAGCCTTCTATGTTTCTAGCATATACTTTAATTCCTTCTTTGTAAAGGTTTCTTCTTCTTTCTTGCCTACTTGCACTGCCTTTTTACCACTGCACTTCTTAAAGTCTTCCCTTTTTGTACTGATTTGTAATAATTACAACAATAAGAATAATCATTAACATTTACTATGTGATTACTGCAGGCCAGACACTTTTTATAAGTGCTTTACATATTAACTATGTGGCAGATAGCCCACATATCAATTACAAATATATGTAAGGATCTGTTTCTCGGATGTTTACTCAGTTATATTGATCTGTATTGTCTACTCTTTGCCAGTATACTATGGTTTTATCGTAACTTTATAATTACATTTAGTATCTTGCCTATTATTTGCCAGAATTCTTTGTCTCTGTCTAGCTCTCTTCTTTTTTGGCTTCTGAAACACCATTTTTCCTGTTTTTCCTCCTCTACTTTGATTCATCTTTGTCAGTTTCTTCCATTGACTTTTCTTCTTTGTGTACTCATGTTGCTGTTGTTAGGTGCTGTGGAGTTGGTGTCCACCTCATAGTGACACTATATACAATAGGCGAAACACCATTGTCAATTCTTCTCTGCTATTCATAGGGTTTTCAATAGCTGATTGATTTTTGGAAGGGTATTGCCGGGTCTGTCTCCCAAGCCTACAGCACCTGGTGTTCCCAGATGGTCTCCCATCCAAGTACTAACCAGGCCCGACCCTGCTTAACTTCTGAGATCTGATAGGATCTGACGCCACAGTGGTATGGCTGCAGGCTGCCTACTCATAGGAGTTTATTTAAAGCCCTTCACAGCCTGCCTCCCAGTTTCTTTTCTAGCCACAATTTCTGATACTCTTTTTCCCTACATGCTTCAGCTAAAGACATCTACTCTTTGGTCCCTGAACACACTATTTCCTCCCTGAACACATTTGTTTTTGCAAATGGAGTTCCCTTCTCTGCCTGTGAAGTCCAAGAATATTGCATGGCTGATTTGCTGTATCTCTGTTTATCTCAGAGTACTTGGTGATTTAAGATTCTCAACCTCTGTAATGTTCTGGCTAGAATTTATAGGTAAATACAAGCCAGGGTAGGGGCTGCTGCTCAGAATCCTTCATATGTGGGGTTGAGCACTTAAGAGTGGCCATGTCTGGGAGAATAGGAATAGGTAGGGGAGTAGAGATGAAACAAGAATTTGGGCTGTTAGAGGAATTGGGTATATATTTTAAAAAGTATGAAATTGTGTAGTCATTTATTATTAGACCATGGTGAGCTTCAAATAAGGCACGCTCTTTAGACTAGGTCAGAAAATGTCACCCTCTGGAATTGAAGCTAATGAGTACCATTAAGTATGATGAGTTAAGCCAAATGTGAAGAGATGAGTTATCTGAAGCAGGGATCCACCCTTGGAAATTGTTCTTAAGTACACTGTCAATGAGCAAGAGTGTTTCTCAAATCTTCCTCAAGGACATTGACTGTTTTGCAATTAGGGTAGGAAAGGGAGTCAAAGGATGAATATTAGATGGTGTGTCTCCAGCAGTGTCCACAAGAGGGGTCTTCTCTGGTCCTAGATGTTTGATTGTAGTTATTTAGTAAGAAATTTTACTGGAGTGGAAGACAGTGGAATGGTAGCAGACACTTGTGTCTTGGAGCAGACAGGCTTGTGTATGAAACCTTTGTTAATGTAAATAAGTTGCTTAACCTTTCAGAGTCTATTTCCTTTTCAATACAATGAGTATAATACCTCTAGTCATGGGTTTGCTATAAGAATGAAATGAAGTGATAAATAATACATTAAATAATTTATGTCAGGTAGATAGCACATAATGTTCTCAGCTCCTAAAGTATTCAATAAAATGTTACTTTTGTGCTATTTTTTGTCTTTTAAAAAATTATTAAAGTCGTCAGATTACCAAAGCATGATACTGAACCATTAGGGAATAAAACTCCTGTTCTAAAGTTTATCCAGTAATGTCTGATATCTTTTAAATGAATATATCCAAAGGGAGGGAATACTTCATGGTAAATAACTGGTTCCTATGTATCTTATATGGGAGAAGGGCCTGGCAATCCACTCCCAAGGCAATCCTGAAACAGTCAGCCATTGAAAACCCTATGAGGGTCTCTATGAGTCGGATACCTACTCCACGGCACCTAACAACAACAACAATGTATCTTATGCCTGCAGCTGTAGCACTGTGGCAGCTGATCCTGTCAGATCTCAGAAGCCAAGCAGGGTCAGGCCTGGTTAGTACCTGGATGGGAGACCACCTGGGAACACCAGAAGCTGTAGGCTTGGGAGAAGGACCTGGCAAACCCCTCCCAAAATCAATCTGCCATTGAAAACCCTATGCACAGCAGAGAAGCACTGACAATAGTGTTTCCCCTGTTGTACAGAGGGTTGCTGTGAGTCGGATACCGACTCGACGGCACCTAACAACAACAACAACAACAACAACAACAACGTATCTTATGGGCTGGGGTTTAGCTCAGTTGGTAGAGCGCTGCGCTGCAGTCTCTGAAGTCCCGAGTTCAATTCCCAGCACTGCAAAAATGGGAGAAGGACCTGGCAATCCACTCCCAAGGCAATCCCGAAACAGCCATTGAAAACCCTATGAGGGTCACTGTGAGTCAGATAGCAACTCGACAACACCTAACAACATGTATCTTATGGGGCTGGGATTTAGCTCAGTTGGTAGAGCGCTGCGCTGCAGTCTCTGAGCTCTTGAGTTCAATTCCCAGCACTGCAAAAATGGAAGAAGGACCTGGCAATCTACTCCCAAGGCAATCCCAAAGTAGTCAGCCATTGAAAACCCTATGAGGGTTGCTATAAGTTGGATACCGACTCTATGGCACCTAACAACAACAACAACAATGTATCTTATAGTTAATAAATTAGATCATTAAGACCTTGCTTAATATGAATCTGTCTTCCAGACCTTGATCACATCTGACTATACAGAAAATATTTTTTACTTTCTTCATCTTGAAAAGTGTGATTCAGACTCTGGATAAGGTATTTAGATCCTATAATTGTTTTTGTTGTTGTCAGGTGCCTCTGAGCTGGGTCTGACTCATAGCAACCCTATGTATAACAGAATGAAACACTCCCCAACATTGTGCCATGCCTGGCACTATGTCAATGCTTCTCTGCTGTTCATTGGGTTTTCGATGGCTGATTGTTTAGGGGATTGTTTCGTGGGTGGGCTGCCAGGTCCTTCTCCCACTTTTGCAGTGCTGGGGATTGAACCCAGGGATCAGAACATGAAGAGTAGCACTTTACCAACTGACTTAAACCCTAGCCCCATGATATTGAGATTGTGTAATAACCTGCCTAAAAAATTTAGCCTACCTATTTCTTTTCTTTTGTCTGCAACATTTTGTTTCTAAGATTCTGGAGTCATAACATGGAGAAAAGAAACACTATGAAAAATGTGGCTTAACTATATAACGAAGCATTCATTTTGAATTTATTTGCTTTCTGTCAGCAGGAAATTTTTCTTGCTCCTTAAGTCTGGAAATTTGAAAGGTAAATGATAGGGTTGAGATGTTTCCTGGAAAAAAGTCAAAGTTTAGGCCTGTCTCATTTTTGTAGACCCAGAAACACACAAATATCACTGCCCTGGAGTTGATCAGATTCAGAAATCTATTTCATTGCAACTGAACTCATCAGGGACTGAAATATGAAAACCTATAATGGTAGTTTATTAATTTACAGTCAGAAATGCACTGTCAGAAACGCCAGGTGTCTGTATTAATCTGCATAGTGAATGATTTCTCCTTTTGGAAAAATTATGGGAAGCCAAAATTTTGAGAAGGCACCCTGAGTTTCAAGACTGAGCCAGATATTTTGTTGTGTGATTTAGCTAATGAATATCATCAAGTACTGGTGTGCCTGTATGGTTTTTTAAAAAAGTGGAACACACTGGACCAGACATACCAATCAGTAGCTTGTCAGAGCACTTTCTTTCTTAAAGAATACTTGATGTGTATTCTAACATTGGTCTTTGGGTATTCTTTTTTCTATTGTAATAATTTGAGGTTTATAAATATGTATTGTTGTTGTTGTTAGGTGCCTTCGAGTCAGTATCTGACTCATAGCGACCCTCATAGGGTTTTCAATGGCTGACTGTTTCAGGATTGCCTTGGGAGTGGATTGCCAGGCCCTTCTCCCATTTTAGCGGTGCTGGGAATTGAGCTCGGGACCTCAGAGACTGCAGTGCAGCGCTCTACCAACTGAGCTAAATCCCAGCCTACAAATATGTATAGGGAATAATATAACAATACCCTCTTATTTGAGAAATATTTTGGTTTTGTTTCTTCTTTCTCAATCTCATTTTCTCTACTTCCTGCAGAGGTATTTGGTATCTTGGACTTGGTGTTGATTGTTCTCATAAAGACTTTTATATTTTTCTGGCCAGGCTTTGTGGCACACGTCTGTAATCCTAGTGACAGGAGTCTGAGGCAGGAGGATCATAAGTTTGAGGCAGCCTGCATAATTAGTGAGACCCTGTCTCAAAATAAAAAGTAAAAATGGCATTTGGGGGTGCAGCTCAATGGTAGAGCACTTGCCTGGCATGTATGAGGTCCTGGGTTCAATTACCCACTCCTGCAAAAAAAAAAAAGGATTTTTTTATATTTATTAAATAGGTATTAACTACAAACAATACATGGCATTGTTATGTATAAGACTATATGAGTTGTTGTTGTTGTTGTTGTTAGGTGCTGTTGAGTTGGTTCCTACTCATATTGACCCTATGTACAACAGAACAAAACACTATCTGACACTGTGCCATGCCTGACACTACTGTCAGTACTTCTCTGCTATTCATAGAGTTTTTGATGGCTGATTGTTTCAGGAGTGGGTTGCCAGGTCCTTCTCCTTTTTTTTTTTTTTTTTTTGCAGTACTGAGGGTTGAACCCAGGGTCTCGCGATTGCATGCTCTGCAAGTGCTGGACCACTGAGCTGCACCGCTAGCCCATTTTTTTTTTTTTCCTTTTTTGAGACAGGGTCTCGATAAGTTATGCAGACTGCCTCTGGTCTCAAACTTGCGATCCTCCTGCCTCTGCCTCCCAAGCTGCTGGGATTACAGGTGTGCGCCGCTACACCTAGCATCCTTCTCGTGACAATATTAATGGTATCACATAATATATACATGTTTTACAACTTTTTTGTTCAATATTATACTTTTGGATTTTGTCCTTGTTGGTTATATATACCTGTAGCTCACTAATTTTAACTGCTGGATAGGATTTTAGTGAATACATATGTACAACTTATTTATCCATTTGTCTATTGTACTTGTAGGTTGATTGCAGCATTTTACTCTTACAGATTTCTTGCCAGATTGCTGCCTGAGTGGTTACCATTTTATATTTTAGCTGTTCTGTATCTTCCCAATGCTGGATATTGCCACATTTTTAGTTTTACTTTTCTAGTGAAGACCAAATAGATTTCATTGTGTTTCAATTAGCTGTTTCCCTGAGCATTATTTTAAAACTGCCACTTGGTCATTCACATTTCTACTTTGGTTAATTTTCATTTTTATTTCTTTTAAAATAAATTTTGCTGTTTTTTTCAGATTTGATTTTTATAATTTATTATATGTATATATTTATTGATAATTTTGAATGTACAATTTAATGGGTCTCATTATGACATTTCCATACATGTGTCATTGTATATTGTTCATGTTCATGTCCCCCTTCATGACCTCCCTCTCCTAAATTCTTCCTGTTCATGACCTTCCTCTCCTAAATTCTTCCTCTCCTAAATTCTTCTCCTAAATTCTTCTAAATTCTCCTAAATTCTCCTAAATTCTTCCTCTCCACCAACGGTCCCTTTTCTACTTGCATGTCTTTTTGTGAGTATGTTTATCTACATTTGTTCATCATGATACTGCTGTAAGGGTAGCATATGTGATATTTGCTTTCTTTTCTCCAATGACCCATTCTTCTTGCCTTCTCCTGCTTTTCTTTAGTCCATTATCTTTCCCAACATAGGCCCCTTCTATTTTCATGACCCATATGTTTTAATAATGAATATATATTAAAGTCTATCATCCACATGTGAGAGAAAACTTGATGTTTATCTTTCTGAGTCTTCCTTGAAATGATGATTTCTAGTTCCATCGATTTTCCAGCAAATGCCATAATTCTTTATGGATGAATAATACTTTATGGGGTATATATTCCACCACTTTCCTTATCCATACTTGTTGATGGACACCTAGATTGATTCCATATCTTGGCTATTATAAATAATGATGCCATAAACATGGACCAGCAGGTATTTGTGGTATATTGACTTATATTCCTTTGGATATATACCCAAGGGTGGTATAGCTGGGGCATATGGTAGTTGTACTTTTAGTTTTTTAAGGGATCTCTGCACTGATATCCCTAGTGGCTGCACTACTCTGCATTCTCACCAGCAGTGTAGTAGGGTTTCTTTTTTCCTGTATCTTCACCAGCATTTGTTATTTGTTTTGTTGATGGTAGCCATTTGGCTGGGGTGAGATGGTACTGGTTTTCATTGCCTTGATAGCTAAGGATTTTTTCCCTATAATTATTGGCCATTTGTATTTCATTTTTTTAGAAGCCTCTGTTCAGTTCTTTTGCTCATATTTTGATTGGATACTTTGCTATTTTGGTGTTTAATTTTTTGTCCTCTTTATATATGCTAAATATTAATCCCCTATCTTATGTATAACTAGCAAAGACTTTCTTCCATTCTCTAGGCTGCCTCTTCTCTCTGATAATTGTGTCCATTGCTTTGCAAAATGTTTTAATAATGAATTTGGCTAAGGGTTTGTTGATCTTGTTTATCTAATGCAATCCCATTTTTCAATTATTGCTATTGTTTCATATGCTTTTGGGGCCTATTCAGAAAGTCTTTACCTATGCCTATGTCTTGAAGTGTTTTCCTTATGTTTTCTTCTAGCAGTTTCAAAGTTTAAGGTTTTATATTATGGTCTTTGATTCATTTTGAACTGATTTTTGTACAAAGTGAGAGAGAGGGATTTAGTTTCAGTTTTCTACATGAGGATACCCAGTTTTCCCAGAACCGTGTGTTGAAGAGGGCATCTTTTCTCAAACTTACATTTTTTTTGGCATATTTGTTGAATATCAGGTGGCTGTAGCTGCATAGGCTTATTTCTGGATCCTGTATTCTTTTCTGTTGGTCTACATGTCTGTTTTAGTGCCAGTACCATGCAGTTTTTGTTACTATACCTTTGTAATATAATTTGAAATCATGAATTGTGGTGCCTCCTACATTGTTCTTTCCGCTTAGAATGACTTTAGAGATTTGAGGTCTTTTGTGCTTCCATATAAATTTTAGGATTATTTTCTCTATTTCTGTGAAGAATATCTTTGGGATCTTGATGGAGATTGCATTAAATCTGCAGATTGTTTTTGATAATAGCCATTTTCAGAATATTAATTCTCCCAATCCATGAACAGTGAGAGATATTTCCACCTCTGGTGTCTTCCTCAATTACTTTCTTTAGTGTTAAAGTTTTTATTTCACCTTCTTGGTTTATTCCCAGGTGTTTTATTTGTTTTGAAGCTATCATGAAATTGTATTAGTTTCCTGGTTTCTTCCTCCACCTAGTCATTATTGGTATAAGGAAAAGCTACTGATATTGGATGTTAATTTTTTATCCTGCTACTTTGATGAAAGTGTTTATCAGTTCTAAGAGTTTTCTAGTGGAGTCTTTAGGGTCTTTTAAGTATAGGATCATATTGTCTGCAAATAAGGATAACTTGATTTCTTCCTTTCCTATTTGGATCCTTTTTGCTTATTTCTTTTGCCTTGTTGCTGTGGCTAATAGTTTAATTACTACATTGAATAGCAGTGGAGGCAGTGGACACCCTTGTCTTGTTCCTGATTTTAGGAGAAATGCATTCAGTGTTTCCCCATTTAGTGTAATGTTGGCTGAAGGTTTTTCATATATTGCCTTTATTATGTTGAGGCATGTCCCTTCAATTCCTAGTTCCTTCAAGGCTTTTATCATAAAAAGATGTTGAAGTTTGTTAAAGGTCTTTTTTGTATCTATTGATAGGATCACATGATTTCTGTTCCTGAGTCTATTTACATACTGTATTACATTTATTGTCTTGTGTATGTTGAAGTACTTTGGACCTCTGCAATGAAACCAAGTTGATCATAGTGTATGATCTTTTAAATGTGTTATTGAAGTCTGTTTGCAAATATTTTATCAAAGATTTTTGCATGTAGGTACACCATGGAAATTTGTCTGTATTTTTCCTTTGTTGATGTATCCTTATTTTGTTTTGCTGTCAGGATAATACTGTCTTCATATAATGAGTGTGGTAATATTCCTTCCATTTGTGTTTTATAGAATAACTTGAGAAGCATCAGTGTTAATTTTTCTTTAAAGATCTTGTAGAATTCTGCAGTGAATCTATCAGGTCCTTTTTTTAGTTGTTGTTGGAGACTCTTTATTACTGCTTCAATCTCTCTGTTTATTATAGGTGTGTTTAAGTTATTTATATCCTCTTGACTTAATTTTGGCAGGTCATATGTGTCTAGGAATTTATCCATCTCATCTATGTTATTCAATTTTTTGAAATATAATTTTTCAAAATATTCCCTAATGATTCTCTGGATTTGTCTGTTTCATCTGATGTAATTTTGTTTTTTCATCTCTAATTTTCTTAAATTGAGTCTTCTCCTCTTTCCTTTGGTTAGTTTGGCTAAGGGTTTGTTGATCTTGTTTATTTATTCAAAGAACCAGCTCTTCGTTTCATCAATTCTTTTTGTTGTTCTTTTAGTCCCTATTTCATTAATTTCTGTTTTGATCTTATTTCTTTACTTCTACTGGTTTGGGGTTTTGTTTGTTCTTTTTTTTTTTTTTCAAAGAGCTTGGGGTGCATCATTAAGTTATTTGAACCTGCTCTGAGTTTTTAATGTAGGCACTCATGGTTCTAAACTTCCCTCTTAGAACTGCCGTTCCTGTACTCTAAAGGATCTGGTAGTTTATGTTTTCACTTTAATTTGAGTCTAAGAATTTTTTAAAAAAATTTCCTCTTTGATTTCTTCAAGCACACATTGATCATTTGAAACTGTATTTTGTTCATTCTTACATATATTTGTACAGTTTCTGTAATTTTTCTTCCATTCCATTTCATTCCATTTCAGTCTGGTAAGATACATGAAATTATTTCAGATTTTCTGCATTTGTTAAGATTTGATTTATGTTCTAAAGTATGATCTATTTTAGAGAAAGTTCCATGGGCTGCTGAGAAGAATGTGTATTCTGTAGCCTCTGGGTGGAATATTCTGAATATGTCTATTAAGTCCATTTGATCTATTGTGGTGTTTAACTTTTGAAGTTTCTGTGTTGACTTTTTGTCTGGATATTCTGTCTGTTGATGAGAATGGGGTATTGAAGTAACCCACGATTTTTTTATCTGGACTTATCTATCCCTTCAAGTCCAGTAGTGTTTTTTAAATGAAGTTGGGTGCATATATATTTACAATTGTTATAACTTCTTGGTCTATTGCTCCCTTTATTAATATGTAGTGACCATCTTTGTCTCTTCAGACTAATTTATCCTGTTCTACTTTGATATAAGAATGACTACTCCTCCTTATTTTTTGGCTTCAAGTTTCCATCCTCTTAGTCTGTGAGTATCATTGCTAGTAAGATATGTTTCTTTTCTCTCTCTCTTCCTCCCTCCTTCTCTCTCTCTCTCTCTCTCTCTCTCTTTCTTTCTTTCTTTCTTTCTTACTTTCTTTTGCAGTACTGGGGTGTTGAACCCAGGGCCTCCTGCTTGCATGCTTTGCAGGTGCTGGACCACTGAGCTGCACCCCCAGCCCATTTTTTTTTTTTTTTTACATTTTTTGAGACAGGGTCTCGCTAAGTTATGCAGACTGCCTCTGATCTCAAACTTGTGATCCTCCTACCTCCACCTCCTGAGCCACTGGGATTACAGGAGTGTACCAGTGTGCGTGGCTCTTAAAATATGTTTCTTGAACACAATGAATTTTGATCTTGTTTTTTAATCCAGTGTACTAATCAATGTCTTTTAATTGGAGAGTAAAGACAATTATATTTAGGGTAATTTTTGAGAAAGATTTGCTGGTTCTTGTGTTGGTTTTTTCCCTGGTTAGTTGACATACTATTTGTTCTTTTCTTTTTCCATTATTTATATTCTGGTTTTGTTGTTTTTTTGAGTTAGACATGACTTTCCTAGTTCTTTCTTTCCTAGTTCTCTTTAGTTTTCTGTTCATCCCATGAAGTTTATTCTTTCCCATGCTGTTGTGGAAGAGACTGTCTTTCTTCCTCCTGTATTTGTAGGATTCCTTTAAGTATCTTCTGCAGTGCTGTCTTGGTGTTCATGTATTCCTTTAGTGTGTTTGTCTTGGATTGTCTTTATTTCTCCATCAATTTTAAATGATAACTTTGATGGATATAATAATCGTGGCTGGCAATTATTTGTTTTAAGGGCTTGAAATATGTCTTTCCATCCTTTCTTAGATTTTAGGGCTTGTGCTGGGAGGTCTGATATAATTCTGATAGTGTTTCCTTTGTAAATGAGTTGGTAATTTTCCCTTGCAGTGTTTAGTATTATTTATTTATTTTTTGTAATCTTGGTGTTTTAATTATTATGTGTAATGGAGAGGTTCTTTTCTGGTCATGTCTGTTTGGTGTTCTACATGCCTTTGTGGTTGGATGTCCATTTCTTTCCCTAGATTTGGGAAATTTTTGGTATAATTTCACTGAATAAATTTTCTATGCCTTTAGTCTTATCTCTGCTCCTTCTTCCACTGCATATATTCTTTTTTTTTAATTGGAAATTTTTAATGTACATCTTAAACTGCATATATTTTTAGGTTTGGTCTCTTAATCATGTCCCAAAGTTCATAAGAATTTTGTTCATGTTCTTTTAACTATTTATTTTTCTCTTTTGATATCTGAATATAGTATTTTCTCAACCTTGTCTTCTATTTCTAATATTCTGTCTTCTGTTTTATCTAGTCTCCTTGTTATGTTTTCCACCATGTTTTTAAATTTGGTTTATTGAGTTCTTCATTTACAATATTTCTGTGTTTTTTTTTTTCTTTAGGATCTCAAATTCCTTCCTGAATTTCTCATTCATTTTGCTGACTTTGTCTCCTACATTGGTGACTTTCTGACCTAGGTCATATATTGGTTTCCTTGCTTCATTCATTTGCTTATTTGTGTCCTGTTTGGAGTCACTGACCATTTTTACAAGAAGATACTTAAATTCTTTGTCTGACATTTCAGCTCTTTTCAGTATCTTCGGATTCATTGTTTAAAGAATCATGGTCTTTTGGAGGAGATGTGTTTCCTTATTTTTTCATGTTTCTTGAGTTTTTGATTTGTGATTTGTATGCGTGGACATCACTTCCTGTTTTATTTGGTGTTCTTCTTAGTGAGTGAGTTTCTTTTGAGATCATAATCTCCAGTGCCACTTGCAGAGAGGAAGCACACCACTCTAATATATACAATATATGCCCAAATCCAATATAGAAATACACTTAAGATCACTTGAGACCAACTACTGCACCTCCAATGCCCAGAGAATGGCAATGATAATTAGAGTAAGCTATGAAATTATAAACTATTTAGGATGAAGGTATAAATAGTATTTGCCTGAAGTAAGAAGGGGTAGGTAGACAAAAGAGAAACAGATGGATGCCTCAAGGGTGAAGTAAAAGAAAGGAATAAGAAGATCTAGAAAGGAGATGAATGTTAGGAAGAGGAAGAAAAAGGAGCTAAATATAAAAGAAAGATTGCACGATGAGGAAAGTGATACATAAGCAGAATTAGATACACATAAGCAGAGCAATAAGAAGTAGTAATCCTAAAAGATTTAAAGTATAGTCAATAGAAAAGGAGACAATCAGAAAAAGGTAGGCAAAGCTGAAATGATTAAAAGGAAAAAAAGAAAGAAAAAAGATAAAAATTATATTAGAAAAAATGGAAGTGAGGAAATGAAAATTAATAATGAAAAGAGGGAAAATAGGAAAAAAAAAGGGCAGATACCAACTTGTTCCCCGGAAATACCAGCATCTCTGGGAGCTGTGGGAGCAGGATTTTGAGCCCCAGGCCAGAGGCAACCTGTGCAATTCATATGATCCTGTCTCCAAGCAAAAATAAGAAGAAGGATGGGAGTACTACACTGTGCCACAGCACTTACCTCATGCAAAACCCTGATTTCAATTCCCAGTACTGCAGGGAGAAAACAAAAAGAAGGGAAAAAACAAAAACAAAAACAAACAAACAAACAAAAAAACACTGGAGGAGCTTCTTTCTGTGGCCTCTTAATAGTGGAGTCCGTTAGGCAGAGGTGGTGGTTTCTTGAGGAGGGAGTCTTTTTGTCTGACCATTGCTCTGAGTTGACAGTTTCTGTATGTCCTGTCAGGAGATGGAATCATGTCCTCTCCCTCAGTGCATGGGGCTTGCTTCTGTGCAACTTTTTGGTGCCTCTTGCTGCCTGCCCTTTCAGTGGGTCAGCATCCTACCTCTCCCCTCACTGTAACTGCCTGCCTCAGCTGTGTGGCTGTGTAGAATGCTGGGGCTGTGGCAGGTCACTCCCAGGCTCTCCATATGTGGTAAGTCTTTGCTTCTGGCCTCTTCAGTAGCTCAGTCTCACACAATAGGCTCCCTTTCAAGATGGCAGCAGGCCTCAGCCCTCTGAGACATGGAGTGAGGGAAAGGGAATCCCTTTTCCAATGTTGAACCCCTCTGTCAGGGAGAGCCACTATGTCAGCAAGTCCCTGGAAGAGTTCAAGAGCTTCGTGGACTGTGGGCTTGTCCTGTGGGACTATCAATCTGATGGCCAGGGCTGTCAGGCTTACCTCTTTTGATGAGGGCTCTGTTTCCTCTCCCCTATAGGAAGCCATGGCTAGATATTTGTTCTGACCAATCCCTCTTGCTGTTCAGCTCCATTTCTGCAACCTGGGACCATCTAACAGTCTCTTCTGTGGTTTCTGTGCTTCTCCAGACAGTCTTTCTTTGGAAAAGAGTCTATTCCTTCCTATTATAACTCCTTTCTTTTACCATGTCGCACGGAAGCTGCCTGTAATCTGCTATCTTAAACTACAATCTATTAATATTTTGTTGTTTATGAGTTGCAAACATTTTGTCCTAGTCTGTGTCTTCTCCACTTTTTGAGAGTTTCTTTTGATTTTCAGACATTTAGAACTTAATTGAAATAAAAGTCATGAGTCTTTCATTTGTAGCTTATATATTTCTTAAGAAATTCATTCTTAACTTTGAATGGAAATCATAAAGATATTCTCCTATATTTTCTTTAAGTTTGCAGCCATAGAACCCTAGCACCTGAACCTGCCTGATCTTGGAATCTAAGCAGGGTTGGACTGTTTAGTCCTTGGATGGGAGACCATCTGGGAATACGAGGTGCTGTAGGCTAGGGAGAAGGACCTAGTAATCCACTCCCCAAACAACCTACCATTAAAAACCCTATGAGTATCAGAGAAGCTCTGACAATAGTGATGGGCATTGCACAGTTTCAGAGAGTATTTCATTGTGTTGTATGTAGGGTCGCTATGAGTCGATAGTACTTGACAACAATATAATCATCAACAACAACAATTTTCTTTTAAAGTTTAAAAAATTGTCTTACCACAAGTTTTAATTTTCTTGGAGTCAATTTTCACATATGGTGTAAAATAGAGATATAATTTTTATTCAGATGGGACATTCATTATCTTGGCACCATTTATTGAAAGGTTCATCCTTCACTGATATGTGGAACCATTACTGTTACATATCAAGTATGTATCAACTTGTTCTGGAAGTCTCATTGCTCTATCTGTTCCTATAATAATTCCACACTGTCTTAAGTAATGTAACTTATAGTAGTATATTTTGATATCTGCTGAGGTGATACTCCCCCTTACTTATATTAAAAATTATCTTGATCATTTTTGACTGCTCTTCTGTATAAATTTTAGAATTAATATATCAAGTTTTATAAAAAGCCTTTAAAAAGTCATCTTTATTGAAGTATAATTTATGAATAAAATGCAGTAATTTTAAGTGTACAATTCTATGAGTTTTGAAAAAATGTGTATTTATGTAACCACTGTCACAATCTAGATATAGAATGATCGCATCACCCTATACTATTCACTTGTAACTCCTTCAAGCCAGTTCACAAGTTCCACCAGCCCTAGTCAACTACTGATCTACTTTTTAAATTTTTAAAAAATTTTTGAGACAGGGTCTCACTGTGTAGCCCATACCATCATGGTATTTGCTATGTATACCAGGTGGGTCTCAAATTTGCACAGTCCTCCTGCCTCAGCCTCTTGAGTGCTGGGATTACTGGCATGTGCCATGACGCCCGGCTACTGTTTGTGTAGATTAGATTTATCTTTAGTAAGTTTCATGTAAATAGAATCATAAGTATTTTTTATGTCTGATCTCTTTTGATTCAACATAGAATTTTTGAGATTCATCTATGTCATATGTATCAGTAGTTCATTCTTTTTTCCTTGCCAAATACTATTCCATTGTATAGCTATACCATGATTTGTGTATTCATTCACCAGTTGGTGGACATTTGGGTTGAATCAAGTTTCGGACTATTATTATAAAACTTCTATGAATATTCATGTAAAAATCTTCACATGGACATGTTTTCATTTCATGTAGGAAAGGACCTTGCTGGGTCATATAGTAAAGTGTCAATCTAAATAACAGTTGGAGAGAGATCTCCAAAGAATAATGATATTCATTTGGGGAACAGCAGAGGATTGCAGTAAAAATATGCATGCCAGCGTAAACTATGGGCACATTCAAGGAGATTGAAGCAAAGAGAAAATTTTAAAGGAAAAAATGAGCAGGGCTGCATAAGATATTTTGAAACAATAATCCTTGGCCACGAGGTTTGATAACAAGGGTGGTGCTAGTGTAAGGTTGAACAGTTTCTGGGCAGTTGTACTTTGCAGAAATGTTTTTTGGATAAGATTGTGACCATTGTAAAATATCGTAGCTCTGGTAGAGTCTTTTGTGATAGCTAATCATGTGAAAGAATCCTTCCTTCATATCCTTGTGGCTTTTAAAATTTATTTTTTTGCTAGGCACCATAGTGTACACCTGTAATCCTGGGTACTTGGGAGGCAATGGTAGGAGAATTGTGAATTCGAGGCCAGGGGTAGCCTGGTACAACTCTGCAAGATGCTGTCTCAAAGTAAAAAAATTAAATAGAAATGGGGCTGGAGTTACATCTTAGTGGTAGAGCACTTGCCTAGCATGTTCGAGGCCTTGGGTTTACCACAAGTAACTCCATTTTGACAACTTTCACAAAAATACATTTAACTATAAAAAGTTCCCATATTATTTTCCAAAATGTCTGTGTATTTTACTTTCCCCCAGCAGTTTCAACACTTGATATCAGCAATGTTTTCAGTTTTAGCCATTCTACTGGTTGTGTGCTTGCAGCCATACCAACTGTGGTGTCCGATCCTGTCAGATCTCAGAAGCTAAACAGGGTTGGGCCTCGTTAGTACTTGGATGGGAGATCACCTGGGAATACCAGGTGCTGTAGGCTTGGGAGAAGGACCTGGCATCCCACTCCCAAAAAAACAATCACCCATTGAAAACTCTATGAATAGCAGAGAAGCATGACAGTAGTATTTCATCTGTTGTGCACAGGGTTGCTATGAGTCAGATGCTGACTCTACAGCAAGTAACCACAACAACTGGGTGTGTAATAATATTTCTTTATGTTTTAATTTGTCTTTTCTTGATAATGAATGGCATTGAGTGTTTTTTCCTGTGCTTATTAGCCATTTGTACATCGTTGGTAAATTTCCATTCAAATCTTTTGTCCATTTTAGTTTTCTTTCGAGCTTTCTTGAGGCATAAGTGAAAAATTTTATATATTTAAGATGCACAATATAATATTTTAATATATGTATTCATTTTGAAATCATTGCCACAATCAAGCTAATTTAGCCTAGCTATCACCTCAGATAACTACTATTTTTTTGATGTAGTGAGAACATTTAAGATCTACTCTCTTAGCAGATTTCAAGATAAAACACATTATTCACTGTAATCATAAAGTGGTATGTTAGGTCTTGAGAACTTATTTGTCTATAATTAAAAGTTTGTACCCTTTGACCAACATATTCACATTTCCTCCTTCTCCTGGCTCCTAGTAACCACCCTTCTATTCTTCATTTCTGTGAGTTTCACTTTTTAAAATTCCACTTATAAGTGAAATCATGTGATAATTGTCTTTCTGTGTCTAGCTTGTTACAGTTAGCCTAATGTCCTCCAGGTTCATCCTTGTTGTTGAAAATGGCAGGATTTCCTTCTTTTTAAAGGCAGGATAATATTTCATTGTGTATATATACATGGTAGATCAATTTTCTTGTATCCATCCATCTATCAGTGGACACTTAAGTTGTTTCCATATCTTGGCTATTGTGAATAATGCTTCAATGAACATGGGAGTGCATGTGTCCTTTTGAGATAGTGATTTTATATCCTTTGGCTATATACCCGCAAGTGAGATCGGTGGATCATCTATTAGTGTTTCTATTTATATGTTTTCAAGGAAACTCCATACTGTTTTCCATAATGGCTATACCAATTAACATTCCTATAGTGTACAAAGGTTCTCTTTTCTCCATATCCTCACAATACTTATGTATTATGACCTTTTGACTTTTTTATATTAGTCATCCTGATAGCTCTGAGGTGATATATTATTGTGTTTTGGTTTGTATTTCTCTGATGAATTGCATTTTTTGTTAGTTTATTGAGATAGGGTCTTACTATAAAGTCCCCAGGGTGGCCTTGAACTCACTATGTAGCCCAGGCTGGACTTGAGTCCCAGAGGACTCAAGATCCTCTTGCCTCAGTCTCCTGAGTGTTGGAATTTATAGACATGTGCCAGCATGCCTGGTAATTTGCATTTCTTTTCATATACTTATTGGCTATTTTTATTTCTTCCTTGAATAAATGTCTGTTCAGGTCCTTTTCCATTATTAAATTGAGTGATTTGATTTTTTCTTTTCTATTTGGTTGAGTTCCTTGTACGTTTTGGGTATTGACCCCTCATCAGATATATGCTTTACAAATATTTTTCCCATTCTGTAGGGTTGCCTTTTCATTTTATTGATTGTTTCTTTTGCTGTGGAAAACCTTTTCAGTTTGATGTAGTTTCACTTATTTAGCATTTTCTGCCTATGTCATACCCAAAAAATCATTGCCATGAACAGTGTTATGAAGCTTGGCATGGTGGTGCATGCCTGTGATCCTAGCAGTCAGGATGTCAGAGGAGGAAGATCCTGAATTTGGGGCCAGCTGGGGACCTCTAAAAACTAAAATAAACAAACAAAAATACAACAAAGTGACAAAACAAATAATTAAATTGTATTATTGAGATTTAAAAACTATCTCTCTCTTTTTAAAATTGTGGGTTGTTTATGAAGGATAGGACCTTGGGAAATAGATATTTGTGGTGGGTTCTAGTTCAATCACCTGTGTGAAAGAAGTAAAGTGAAGCAAAGTTGAGACAAAACTGAGTATATGATCACCATTTATTTATTTATTGTGAATAATAGTGCAGTATAGTCATTTGAATCCAAAGACTTGAAACACATACATTACAGTCAAACAGGGGAACTATATAACAGTGACAGGTACCCTTCCTTTCCATCTGGATGTGGATGATATTTCCTTACATAGTATAAATAATGTACATCAAAATGCATATATATGTAAATGCCACAATGAAAAGCATGTCAGAATGAATCACATTAAGGTGTACATTAAAAATGTCCAATTTAAAAAAAAAAGAAAGGCCAGTAAACTTCAGAAGGAGTAATTGTGTTTTCATGCTATAGCACCTCTAAAGTTTTCCAATCTGGAACAACTTTTTACAAGTAGGAGCCAAGATCTGTTTTGCTTAAACCAAGTTAAAGTCCACATTTGGATCCTTTGGTCCTGAACTGATGCATCCTTGCTCTTTAAGAAATAATGCTCTTGCTCTTTGATTAGGGAGACACATTAGAAGCAACTTTGTAAATGTCATCTGTTAGCTTACTGATTAAAGATGTGCCCAAGAATAGGAGCTTGGTGGTTTTGAGAAGCAAAGAAACTACTAAGGCTGTACCTTTGCTTTCAGGACCTTTGCCTTTCTGTTGCCATGCGATGTAGGGTACACTAAAAATTAGACTACATATTGATGAAGAGAAAGCTTTAGCTCAAGAACTGGTAATGCATTTATAATATATTCCTTTCTTAAAACTGTAAGCTTAGCTTTGGCATCATATCAAGTTAAATAAAGAGTTTTCAAAATGATACCATAATTGAATCCCAGCCTATTTAAATACTTTGCATTACTCTTCCAAATTTAACCCAACCACCAATCATTTATTCAGCTAAATATATCCTAACAAGATAGCCCAAACCCTACTTTATTGGAAGGTTCTCAATAACAAAGAATAGAATGTAGGTATATGTTTAAAAGCAAAGGACAGAAACAGATACATCCATTTTGAGAAAGAAAGTTCATGATGAGTTCCTTATCTGCAACAGTTTCTCATTTCTTAAATTGATATTTGAGTTAATCTCACTTCTATTTCTTATTCACTCCTAGAATTCATACCTCTGCTGTTGGACATATGCATAGAGTGGAGTGCTACTACTGAAACTGCAGGAACTTGAACCTACGTTTCCCCCTCCACAGTTACCTTCTCTTCCTCCCTGATAGCAATAACCACCTTGTTTATTGCCCTCATTGCAAAATGACAATTTATTGGTAGTATTGGATCTATATTGTCCATAAGAGGGTGTAGATTGTCCAAAGCCACAACCTGAGGAGCTTTGTACCTGTCCACAACTGCTTCCTGATTGCCTTTCATTATAATTTGAATGGCTACAGCTAGATTCCCACTGGTTTCTACATCTCCCTTGTGATTCATGTTGTTGATAACTAGAATACTGATCATGTTCAGAACCACACGATCCAGAAGAATGACTTGGGTGAGACCTATATTGTTGAGAGGTAGAACACTGACCAGATCCAGAAGAATATTGTCCAGAGGTAGATGAGGGACATGAAATAGATCCATATTGTTCAGATCTAGAACACTGACCTGACCCAGACCCATGTTGGCTTTGGCTAGAATTATGACTTGAGGGAGACCCATATTGGCTATAGTTAGAAGACTGGCTAGAACCAGACCCATGCTGACCATAGCTGCAAGATTGGCCTGAGCTGGATTCATGCTGACTACAGCTTGAATACTGTTCTGATGTTGGACCACATTGTCCATAGCCAGAGGATTGACCTACATCAGGTCCATGTTGCCCAAGGGCAGAAGACTGACCTGAACCTGACCCATATTGGCCAAATCTTGAAGATTCTCCTGAGCTAGATTCATGTGGCTTATAGCTAGAAGACTGGCCAGATCCAGACCTATTTTGGCCATAGCTAGAAGACTGACCTGAAACAGACCCTTGCTGACCATAGCTGAATGACTGACCTGAGCTCGATCCATGTTGACCACAGCATGATGACTGTCCTGATGTTGAACCACATTGTTCATAGCCAGAGGATTGACCTAAGCCAGATCCATGCTGATGAAAGCCAGAAGACTCTCCTGAACCAGACTCATATTGACCAAAGCTAGATGCCTCTCTTGAATGAGACCCATGTTGCCCTTGCCTGGAAGACTGGCCTGATCCAGAACAATGTTGGCTGTGACTAGAAGACTGACCAGAACCAGATCCAGAGCCCCCATAGCTAGAAGGTAGATTTGAACCATAACTGTGCTGACCTGACCTGTATCCATGTTGACCATAGCTTGATGACTGTCCGGCTGTTGTACCATGTTGTCCCCTGCTAGAGGACTGACCTAAGCCAGATCCATGGTGACTAAAGGTGGAGGACTCTGTGATGCCAGATCCATGTTGACCAAAACCAGAAGACTCACTTGATCCAAACCCCTGTTGACTGTTCCTTGAAGACTGACTGGATCCCGACCCATGTCGACTGTGTCTGGAAGACTGACCTGAGCCAGACCCCTGTCTGCCATATGTAGGAGATTGACTTGAACCAGAGCTATGCTGACCATAGATAGAAGACTGACCTGAGCCTGATTGTTGCTGACTAAAGCCAGAAGACTGTCCTGAGTGAGACCCATGTTGACCAAAGCTAGAAAATTCTGACCCAGAACTATGTTGACCAAAACTACATGACTCTCTTGAATGAGATCTACGTTGCCTATGGCCAGAAGACTGGCCAGATGCAGACCTATGTTGCCCATAACTAGAAGACTGACTTGAACCAGACCCATGCTGACCATAACTGGCTGACTGGCCTGAACTGGATCCATGGTGACCACAGCTTGATGACTGTCCTAATGATGAACCATACTGTCTAGAACTAGAGAATCGACGTGAGCCAGATCCATGTTGACTAAACCCAGAAGGACCTCCTGAGCCAGACCAATGATGCTCAATGCCAGAAGAGTGACTTGATCCACATCCATGTTGTCCATAACCAGAAGACTGACCTAAACCAGATCCATGTCTCCTGTGGCTAGAGGACTGTCCAGATCCATACCTATGTCGGACATAGCTGGAGGACTGACCTGAACAAGACCCAGGGTGACCATAGCTGGAAGACTGACCTGAGCTAGATCCATTCTGTCCACATCTTGATGACTGTCCCGATGATGAATGATGTTGTGCACTGCCAGATGATTGCCCTTGGCCATATCCATGCTGGTTAAAGCCAGAAGACCTGCCTGGGCCAGACCCAAAGCCATAAGACTGGCCTGATTCAGACCCATGTTGACCATACGTAGAAGACTGACTGGATCCAGACTGATAGTGGCTGTGGCTAGACGTCTGGCCTGAGCCAGACCCATACTGGTTAAAACCAGAAGACTCTCTTGACCCAGACTCATGTCGACTATGCTGTGAAGACTGACCTGAACCTGACCTGTGTTGCCTATGGCTAGAGGACTGGCTAGATCTGTGCTGGGTGTGGCCAGAAGACTGACTTGATCCTGATCCATGCTCACCATAGTTGGAAGACTGGCCTGAACTAGATCCCTGTTGGCCAGAGCCTGATGACTGTCCTAATGATGAATGATGTTGTCCACTGCCAGAGAACTGCCCTTGGCCATATCCATGCTGACTAAAGCCAGAAGACCCTCCTGAGCCAGACTCATGTTGCCCAATGCCAGAAGATTGGCCTAATGCAGACCCATGTTGGCCATACCTAGTAGACTGACTGGATCCAGACTGGTGGTGGCTGTAGTTAGAAGAGTGGCCTGAGCCAGATTTATGCTGACTATAGCTGGATGACTGACCTAAGCTTGAACCATGCTGACCAAAGCCAGAAGATTCTTCTGAGCTAGACCCATGTTGTTCAAAACCAGATGATTCTCTTGAATCAGACTCATGTTGCCTTTGGCTAGGAGACTGGCCTGATCCAGACCTACATTGGCTATAGCTAGAGGACTGACCTGAGCCAGACTCATGTTGAACATATCTAGAAGATTGACCTGAGTGGGATCCCTGTTGGCCACAGCTTGATGACTGTCCTGATGAAGAACCATGCTGTCTATTGCTAGCGGATTGACCTGAGCCAGATCCCTGGTGACTAAAGCCAGAAGATTCTCTTGAACCAGACCCTTGTTGACTGAAGCCGGAAGAGTGACTGGATGCAGGCTCATGCTGCTTGTAGCCAGAGGACTGACTTGAACTGGATCCATACTGGCCACAGCTTGAGGTATGTCTGTGTTTACCCTGGCTAGACGACTGACTTGATCCAGATCTTTGTTGTCCTAACCCAGATGACTGATGTGAGGAAGTATGTTGCTCGTAGCTGGAAGACTGACCATTTCCAGATGCATGTTGTCTATAGCCTGATGACTGACCTAAGTTTGATCTGTGCTGCTCAAAGCCAGAAGATTCCTCTGAACCTGATCTGTGTTGTCCAAAGCCTGAAAATTGACCTGATCCAGATCCATATTGATCATGTCTTGATGACTGCACTGAGCCTGAACTGTGTTGGCCATAGGTAGATGACTGGCCTGGCCCAGACCTGTGTTGACCGTGAGTGGAAGACTGATTTGATCCAGACCCAGGTTGGCCTAGGCTTGAAGACTGACCAGATGAAGATCCATATTGTCTGCAATTTGATGAGTATCCTGACCCTGAGCCATACTGTTTATGACTACCTGAGCTAGACTCATGGTATTTCTGACTAGAAGACTGGCTAGTGCCAGAACCATATTTTCCACAGTTAGGAGACTGACTTGATCCAGAGTTATGCTTCTGTTGTCCACAGCTGCCTGTATGAGCACTTGAGCTGGATCCATGTCTTCTTTGACTAGAGGACAGGCCTGAGGTTGACCTCTGTGTTATGTAACTGGAAGACTCACTTGAATTAGAACTATATCCTTGTTCTTCACAGTTTCCTGATTGAGAACCTGTACTTGGTTCTTGCTGTCTCTGTTGAGAGGGCTGTCCTGAGCCAGATGCATGACCAAAACTGGTAGGGTTATTTGAATTTGACCAGTGGTCTTGTCCTTCACTCCCTGAGCTGAATCCATGATCTTGCTTACTATGAAACTGGCCTGATTTATTTTTATGTTGTTTATGCCTTAAGGATTCCTTTGAGTCAGTTATTTCTTGCTGATGAGAGCCATGCTTGTTTTCCTCAGTGTCCTTGAAATGGCTTGAACTTGAGCTTTGCCTATGCCTAGAGCTAGGTGAACCTCCTTGATGCCTCAGTTTTCTGGAGGTGGACCTATGCCTATGTGTAATGCTTCCTCTGGAGCCCCTGGAATAAGAATCATTCTCTCCTGCACTAGAACTTGAATAACTGGAAGAGTCTTCCTCTTTTTCTGTTTCACTCTGTTCCTCTTGGTGCTGACCACTGTGATCTCTCTGTTTTGACCCTGAAGCTTGGCAGTAATCTTTGCCAACAATTTTGTTACAAGCCTGAGCCAGCTTGAATATCATCAGAAGATACTCACTAAAATCAATTTTGTTGTTGTGGTCTCGATCCAGACTTTGCATGATGACATCTACAGTGTCTGGATCATCTGGATTCTATATGGGAACAAGGTAAAAAAGGCAGTTCTTTCAGTATACACTACATACCTAGATAACCAATTGGAGGAAGGCTGTAGAAATATGAATGCTTAAATCCAGTCTTTTGGGCTGGATTGCCCTATCCTGAGAAGAAAAACACAAGGAAGTATTCTGTGAATAAGGCAGCAAGAGATAGTTGGAAGGGAATACAACTGGAAGGTGAATGGAAGTAAGAGGATGCATTATTTTTGGTAAAGAATGTTCAAATAGGAATGACTAGCTAATTTATAAATCATTTTGGATATTTATATTAATTATATATAACTTCTTTATAGTTCTATTTAGCTAATTAATTTGTTAATTCAACAGATTTACTGTATACCTATTATTTGCCTACCATCATGTTATGTGAAGGGACAAAGTAGTGCACAGGCTTGGTTTTGACAAAGTGGAACTTAAAATTTAGTGGGTCAGATACACAAACTTAAAATTATAACTTATTGTGATAAGTATGAATGTGTCAGAGGGGAACCACTTAGCGTCTATGAGGGGGTTCATGAGAGTTTGAAGGATGGGTTGGTGTTAGCTAAGTGAAAGGGTAGAGGGAGAAGTAAGGGGAGAAAAGATTGCTCCAGGAAGAGGGAATGATATGAACAAAGGGCTAAAAGTGAGAGATTGTTGTTGTTCTTAGGTGCCATTGAGTTGGTAGCCAACTCATAGCGACCCTCTGTACAACAGGGAAAAACACTATTGTCAGTGGTTCTTTGCTGTTCATAGGGTTTTCAATGGCAGATTGATTTTTGGGAGGGGGTTGCCAGGTCCTTCTCCCAAGCCTACAGCTTCTGGTGTTCCCAGGTGGTCTCCCATCCAGGTACTAACCAGGCCCGACCCTGCTTGGCTTCCGAGATCTGATGGGATCAGATGCCACAGGGCTGCGGCTTTAGGCCAAAAGTGAGAGAAGGCAGGGCTCATTAAAAGAACTGAAAGAAAGTCAGGATTTCTGGACTTAATCTAAGCAGTCAAGACATGTCTAGAGAGATAAGTTGGGACTAGATTGTAACTTTTAAGTCAAGTTATGGAATTTGGGACTTTATATTAAGATTGGAGCTGTTGAAAGATTTTGAGCTTCTGATGTTGAGGTTAGAAGTGAGAAGTGACCTGAATCAGAGGACAAACAGTGATGGAGAGAAATGGGCTGTTTTGAAAGTCTCTTGATGAACTAGATGGAGGTTGGAAGATGGTGGTGTCTGCTGAAAGTGAAGAAATCAAGAATAGCATTTGGTTTCTACCTTTGAAAAAAGAAGGAGCAAGTTTAGAGGGGAAGATGATGAGATTCATACCTGCTGTACTTATGATATCTATAATAACAATACTTAGTAGGCAGTTGGATTTAAAGAATTGAAACTCAAGATTTAGGATCCCAAATATTTATTTCAAGAGTGGACAATTGTAAGGTGATCGTCTCTTTCATGATTTAGGGGTAAGGTTTCTGAACTAAGAGGCCTTAATAGTACCAGAATCTCAGAAATGAGTAGTGGTATGGATATTCTACACTGAAGAAGAACAAAAGGAAGAAGATGCATTTCATCTACGCTGTAGTTTTTCTGAGGACTGTAAGAATTGCTCCCATAGATAGGACATTTTTTAGTCTTTGGATTTTGTCTGTTGTTTGGTAGGATCATTTACCTTGGCCATGTTATAGAGACCATTATGGGTCAACTTTTGATGGTATCTAAAGCCTACCAAATTCTGTTCTCTATTACCAAGAAGGGACAGGCCTTTAGGATGTTTTTAGGATGTTTGACATATATGACAAAAAGGTAGAAAGGAACAAAGAAGAGAATTGCTGCAGAATTTAGTCTTGGCATGTAGTTCTTACTTTCAGAATTTGATGAAACTCCTTTTCCAAAAGTTCTTTCATCTCTGCCATGTTCAGCATCTCACATTCTCCATCCTGGGTGGCATATTGGTAGAACACGTCAATGACAGTGACAATACCTTGCAGGAGTTCAGGCATCCTTTTGCAAATTTAAGTTAACCTAAAGGAGGGAAAAGGAGAGACCTATATCTTATTATTCTTTTCTCTTGGTTAAACACATAAATAGGTATAATCATTTGTAGCAATTGTCAGCCATAATTAATTTCATCCTGTTGTAGTCAAGAACTAATCCAGAGTTGAATGGCTTGTTTAAGGTATGTGGCAAGAGAGTGATGAAATTAAAAACAGGATCCATATGTCTAATTTCCATTCCTGAATGAATGTAGAAGTAAAGACTTTGTTTTGTGTTCCCTGCCTCTACCAGAAATATGAGCTTTATTCTGGAGCTATGGAAAACCTGAGTGTGCCAATCTGTCTACTTCCTCAGTTCTTTTCTAGGTCCCAACTATCACACTGCAGGAGACATCTGCATCATCTACATGGCATGCTTAATTCCAACTAAGGAGCACTAGTAGCTAAACTTGACACTCAAGAGGTCTAGGCTAGAGAAAGTAGAAAAAGTGAGAAAAGTCAACTACAGGTCTAAGTGATATGAAACTGAAGGTAGCTACTATCAGATTTAGCATCTGTTTTTATTCTCTAAGCAACGACTGGCCCTCATGACTTACTGGTTATTTATAACAGGGAGAAAAAGCTCAGTGGTAGAATAGGAAACCAGCTTAGTAAATTACTAGATCCCCATAATCTTAAGGAAAGACCCCAAAGAAAGGAAGTATGATACAGTTTAGTCATTGCTTCACTTTCCTTCTCAGTGAAGTTAAACTTATACCAAAGTTTGCCAAAGTATACTACAAAGAAGGCTAGTATCCAGTGCGTCTTTGCTTTAGAGTACATCCTGAACTCTCATAATTTATAGCCCTAAGTAACCTGGTATAGGATCGAGAAGTGTTTCAATCTGCTTTACATAGGGTCGCTATGAGTCGCACTCAACTCGACGGCACCTAGCAACAACAAAGTAACCATGAGTAATACTGAGCTGCTCACTTACCTAGTTCACCAGAGGAACAGCAGGATGGAGACTGAAGCAGCTTTCAGGGTGCTGCTAGTTGGAGATACTGGCCTTTTTATAGAGGGGATAATGGTCCATCTTAGGGAGGAGGTGCTGCCTTCGAGATGTCCCAATTCATTCTTAAACAAGTCCAACTCCTCCATCTCCACCGCCCAAGTGTTTACCTTCTCACTTCCTTACATATTCACCCAAGCAGTTGCAATAGCAGTTCCCAAATCTGGGCTAGTATCAGCCCCACCTGCCAAAGTCTCAGGACACTTTGCAGAAAGGTCTCTTTGTGTATTCACACAACTATGTGGCACAATGCCTTGACAAGAAATTCGGGTGAACTTTTAAAGAAGTTGATTAGGACATAAGGGCTTAAAAATCAAAGAATCATGGAATTTAGTGTTCGGAAGGAATTTCAAAGATTGTCTAGTTAGACTCTCCTACGCCAAACTAAATTTTATTATACAAGGTTCCAGCAAGGGTGTCATTCATACTTTTATTATTACCTCCTAGAATGCATAATGGCTGCAGAGGCTGTCCTTTCCATCTGCTTACCTAACTCAGTTTACCTAACCTTAGTGACCATTTGTCAGTGTAGTTTTCATTTCAACTACCATATAACCTTTGGAATAAGTACATATTTGTCTATCATGGTGTTCAAGGTCCCTTCTTTGTGTTCCATCTGTAATTAACTACTTCAGCCTTCCTGAATATACCATTCTACTTAATATTTTTTCATGGAATACCTTTCCTTATCTGCTTAATGAATTATTAATTCTTCAGAATCCACTTTAGCCCTCCCATAGGAAATTGTTCATAAATTACTGAAGAGAGTTATGATTGGTTTACTTTGTTCATGATTTTATAGTTATATTGACCATAATATATTACAACATTTAAAATTGTTTTATTATGCAATTGATGTTTAGCATAAAAATTAGAAAATGTTGATAAGTGAAGAAAAAACAATGTCTGTAACCTCACTAGCCAGAAATAGCTACTGCTAATTATTTGCTTTGGGCTAGGGTTTAGCTCAGTTGGTGGAGTGCTGCTTTGTACTCTCTGAGGCCTTGGGTTCTATCCCAGTACCACAGAAATGGGAGAAGGGTGTGGCAATCCACTCCCAAAGCAATCCCAAAACAATCAGCCATTGAAAATCCTATAGGGTCACTATGGGTCATACCAGACTTGACAGTACCTAACAACAGCAACAATTATTTACTTTACTCTTAATAACTTGGTTATTCTTTTACATACATGTAACATTTGTCTTTGTCTTACATAATTTCTAATCTATGAGCTCCTTGAGAATAGGAAATGGGCATTATTTATTGCTGTGTCACTTAGAGACCCAGTATATTACTTGGTACAGTAAAGTCTCTGATAAATGTTTGTCAGTTTGAGTTGAATTGAAAGAGGAGCATGAGTCAAGACTATAGTCCTCTGCGTTGACCAGCTTCTACTTTTTCATAGTATTAGTAGAGTCTGCTCACTCTCTTGCAATCTTTGCCTCAGAAGACATGATTTCACCTGAATATAAACTGAACTGAACCTTAGCATTGGGACTCAATGAGTGACTCTCTACTTATCTTTGAGGACCTTGCTCCCATGTTCTATCTATTGTGAATGCATAACACAAATTTTGCTGAAGGCATGTGAAGTGATGTGGAATATACAATATGGGCACAGGGATTTCAGAAGAAACAGTAGCAGCTATTGACAGTTGTAAATTACATGATTCCAAATTTAACCATCATTAGGCTATGTGTTTTCTCTAAGAACTACCCAAAGAGCTGTACAGCCAATGTCTGTTCTATAGTCATGTGTCCTCTGCGTATCTGATTTGGGCCAGGTTTTCATGCTTCATCAGAGAAATGACCTTCTAAAAGGTGTGACTGAGCCTGTGGGAGTGAAGGGAGTATGGAATTTGCTAAGTGAAGACTAATTTCCTTCAGGAACCTGCTGTTGTCTTAGAGGGAGGTAAGGGTTACAGGTAAAGACTATTGTAGCTGAACATGTCTTTGAGGCCAGTGTTCTGTTAAACTAGGGACAGCAAACTTTCTGTAAAGGGCTAGACAATAAATATGGCATTATTTGTGGATCAGATGGTTTTGTTATAACTATTCAACTCTGCTATTCTAGCATGAAAACAGCCATAGATGATACATGAATAAATGAACATGGTTGCGATTGAATAAACCTTATGTATGGACACTGACCTTTGAAAACAAATAATTTGTATATAAATACATATGTCATGTATGTATTTTTAAACCAGTTAAAAATGTAGAAAATATTGTTGCTTGTGGGCTGTATAAAAATTGTAATGGGTTTGCTATAGCTTGTGAATTTTAGCTTACCTCTTCCTGTTCCTTTATTTGTTAGTTGGGAGGAATCTCCAGGAGAGGAGAATCTCACAGGAAAAAGAGGGGCTGGAAAATGTGGGACATTAGAACCACTAACTCTTGAGAGAGAAGAATGTACATGTGTGTTTGTGAATATCAGCATGTATGGAGTGGTAGGGAAGGGGAACAAAACAAGAGACCTTTGGGTCTCATAAAAGGGAGATATATTTTGGCTAGATGTAGGGAAGAAATTTTTAACATCTACATTGATTGTAAATGTAATGAACTCTCTCGGAAATAATTAAATTTGTTGTCAAGGATATTTTAGAGATTGTCACATGCCATGCAAACCGTACTTCACCATTTCTTAAAGCACTTCATTGTTTTAGTATTTTATTTTCTGAATATCTTTGCCAACCAGAATTTTGTCTAACTTTATTTCCTTGTTTGGGTCATGCAAAGAAGAGGAGTATATTTTGGCCTCTTCTCTCCATATTGAATATGACTAATGTGAGAGTTGGACTAGATGATCCACATGTTCTTTCTAAAACTGAGGTTCATGGTTTTACTCATTTGTGCTCCACAGTAACAAGGTTGGTCACAAAGATTCTCCCATCATAATTTTGGTTAATGGTTTTCCATTTTGGAGACAATACGCATTAGGAGAAAAGGTTTATTATGGTGTACATCATGATCTAGATTTTTGAGTTCCTTTCTCCATGTGTTGGCAGAAGAACGGAAGTTATGTTGTCCTTTAGGCCCAGCACAGTGCTCTGTGTGTTGATGTACATAATTCCATTAATTCTCATAACAACCTCATTATGTAGGGATAATTACCTCTGTTTTGCAGATGAGAAAACTGGAGCTCAGAGAAAACATGTAACTTTTTTCAAACCAGCTGGAAAGTGGAGAACACAAGATTAAAACCCAAATCTCCATGTTGGGTGCCATGGTACTTGCCTATAATCCCAGCAACATGGGAGGTTGAGGCAAGATGATTGTGAGTTTGAGACCAGAGGCAGCCTGAGTAATTTAGTGAGACCCCGTCTCAAAATAAAAAGTAAAAGAGGTGTTGGGGGGTAGTTCAGTGGGCTCAACCCTGAGTTCCGCAAGGAAGCAAAACCAATGATTGCCAGTTACTCTGGAGGCAGAGGCAAGAGGATCACTATGAGTTTAAGGCCAGGGCTACACAGGGAGTTCCTGGCCAACCTAGGCTATGTAGTGAGACCCTGTGTTAAAAACAAAACGAAACAGGAAAAACAAAAAACTAAAACTCAAGCCAAAACCCAAAAACCTTCAAGTCTTCTTCTTCCTGAGGAGGAGGTACTGTTCATGTCTTGGAAAGGTAGGATTTTTAGGAGAATGGAATGTTCTACATAAAAAAATCTTCACCCCCTAAAACTGGCAAGGATAAATAGATGTTCTCACACCATCCCTGTAGACTCATTCCTGCCTGTCCAAAAGGCAGAGTGATGTGCCCATAGCACCATCTGCTGGGTCTTAGGGAAATTCTATAGAAAGTTTTTTCCTCCTTGCTCTTCCTGTCCTTTCCTGTCACCTTTCCCATGTTATTTGACAGTTATTTGTAGTTTAGGCTCTACAAATGAGAAAGCTATGTAAAAACAAGGGGCATACACACGTGCGTATGTATGTATGTATGTATGTATGTATGTATACACACACACACACACACACACACACTCTCACCCAGAGAATATTCTTGACCATGATTAAAAGCACATGTATGGCTGGGCGTGGTGGTGCACACCTGTAACCCCAGTGACTTGGGAGGCAGAGACAGGAGGATCGCAAGTTCGAGACCAGAGGCAGTCTGTGGAATTTAGTGAGATCCTGTCTCAAAAAAATAAAAAATGGGTTGGGGGTGCCGCTCAGTGGTATAGCACTTGTCAAGCATGCAAGCGTGAGGCCCTGGGTTCAATCCCAAGTACCGCAAAACAACAACAACAACAAAACAAAACAAAACAAAAAACATGTATGCTTGTCCTCAGCATACATGGATGAGAGATAAGTTTAAGTTTTAATAATACAGTTACTGTATAAAAGTTCTGTTGTTTGGGAATCAGGGTGTTAAATATGAAAGCTCAAATTTTGAAGTTTCTGCAAATATGTTTAAAATTTTTGTTTTAGTACTCAGGGGTTGTACTCAAGGCCTTCTGCATGCTAGGCAAGTATAGTCACCACTGATCTGCACCCCCAACCCCTTTTGTATTTTTTATTTTGAGACAGGGTCCCATGGCCTCTGGCCTTAAACTCATGGTCCTCTTGCCTCAGGAGGTTTCTGTCAAATTTTATATTACACAAGACTCTTATGGAGTTGTATTAGGTTTTATAGTATCATCAGGTCACTGATTAGAATACCCTAGAGTTATAAGACACAGTAGGTTCGTACTGTTTTCTGATGGTCTTATACCATCCATGGGCTGGATCTGACTGTCTCGTTGATCTTCCAATTGTGTTTCACTATCACTGGTTTAACTAAATTGGGTTCCAGATTTTTTCTCTTTCTTTTGTTATGGATTCAGTCTGTATTGGTGATTGCCTATGAAATTGTCCACAAATGGACTCTTAACATTTTCTTGTATTGGACCCAGTTCTCTATGGGTTGACCCAGTTTGCCTATGCATTGATGTCTACCCTTGATAGACCCCGAAAACAGCAAAAACAAAAGTAAGAAACAAAACAAAACAAAAACTCATCTGTAAGTTTAACCTGTGATCCAGTGCTATCTTTTGATTGTCCATAGGTGGACCCATATCTTTCTCTTGTGTTGAATGCAGATTCTTCATTGGAAAATGTGGATTGCCTATGAGTAGATGCCAATCCTTGATGCATTCCTGGACTTTTAAAAAAAATTTTGAACATATGAGTTTCATTACCTGCTAGATCAGCATATGGATAGAGACAAGGTTCATAAACTTAGGAGAGAGGCAGGCACTTTTAGATGAATTTAGATTTAAACATATATATATATGTACATGTATATGTCTATACCTATGTATATATGTTTATATACTCTGAAGAATATATATATATTTTCTGGGGAAGATATATATTCTGAATATATGTATATTCTGGAGAATATATATGCATATTCTGGAGAAAAATGCCTATAAATTCTCTTTCAGTTCCGTTACAGTATGTTGTTGTTGTTGTTAGGTGCCATCGAGTCGGTATCCGACTCATAGCGACCCTGTGTTCAACAGGGGAAACACTATTGTCAGTGCTTCTCTGCTGTTCATAGGGTTTTCAATGGCAGATTGATTTTTGGGAGGGGGTTGCCAGGTCCTTCTCCCAAGCCTACAGCTTCTGGTGTTCCCAGGTGGTCTCCCATCCAGGTACTAACCAGGCCCGACCCTGCTTAGCTTCCGAGATCTGATGGGATCAGATGCCACAGGG
>VMDO01005393.1:0-20620 GCA_007922755.1 Pedetes capensis | reverse complement strand
CCCGTTACAGTATAGCAATTTATTATTTAACCCACAGCAATCTATCAGTTGTGTAAGCCTTAGTTTCTTATTCTTTTCAGACATAGCTGACTGCTCTCATAAAGCAACTCCTTTATTAACTGAGACAAGTCATTCTTTGATCTGTACAGTTTGACTAGTTTTAGCCTTGGAAGAAGGTCTTCCTTCTCTTAAACATACTTCATTAATTTTGCTTGTTCTTTGTTTAATCCTTGTTTAGGATTCTCATTCATAAAATAATTCTGGAGAGCATTATATGATCCAGTATCAAGTAACGTAGGTTCACATGCATTGATATTTCTTGAAAGTATTTTTCAAAAACGTGATTTCTTCAGTTTAACTCTCTATGTGTTTAAAACTTTCTTGAAATTCTGAACAGTTTTCTCCTGTTGAAGATGCTGGTTTATCTGAAGAGACCTGATTGTTTTCTTCATTGCCACACTGGAATAGGAATAAAATGAAGATCTTGTTTTCTTTAATCTTTCTCTAAGTGTTGCACTCATAGGCTCTAAACAGTCCTGAATCCTCAAGTAAGCCAGCAATTTCTTCAAATTGTATTTAATTGTAATTCATTCTTACTATTTTTGTAGTTTTCCATTAACTTTCCTACCCAGGGACAACCAATATGACCAGTTAACTGCTGGTATCTCAGTTTAGCTCAGTTGTACAGTGCTGCTCTGTTGGGGATTTTAAAAATCTACCCCATATCTAGGGTCCCTCATGTTAGCATGAGGGATTGACCCCTAGGTGACCCCAGGGCCACATCTCACTCACTCATACCTACCCCTGCCATCGAGTGAGCAAAGATGGCCCCTGAGCAGCCTCAACTACCTTAATCTTGATTGGATATCCTTGGCATCTTGGTTAAATAACTGCCCCTACCTGGCAGGTATGACAGTTTACCTGCTGTACCTGCCAGGTGAGTGCCCTGATTGGCTAATCCCAGCAGGTGCCCCCCTCCGGGACCCTATATAAGCAGGGCTCCCAGACCTCCTTCAACCTACTACCATTCTCCGTCCCTCAACTGCTACCTGGACCCCATCACCTTGACCAGTGCTCCCTACTCCAGCAGAAGATCTCCAAGCAAGCTGACACATCAAGACCAGGGGCCCCCAAAGCACTGAAGGCTACAATCAAGCCACAAAGAGCCTCCCAATTCCTCCCATCCTTGGGAAGGAGGGAGGCAGAGAAGGCAAGCTGCGAGAGTCAAGACCAACTAACCTCCGGCCCAGTGGAACACCGGCTGCTGTAGCTGTGCCTTTAAGGCTGAGCTGTTCCGGGACTCAGCCTGCAGCAGTCTATGCTGCAGGTTTAGGCCGGCACTCTAGTACTTGTCAGGGGCTGCTTGCTGGTTGCACCCCACTTGGGGAGTAACCCAATAAACCTTCCCTTCCTGTTTCCTGTTGAAGGTCTCCTGAGGTCCTTCATTGGTGTCACCAGCCATTACACCAATCTGGTCCAGTGGGTCCCCAATACCCATGTGGTGTCTGGGCAAGGTTCTGACCTCTGCTGGGCCTGAGCCGAATCCTAACATCTTGGCGCCCAACATGGGGTTCCTTGTCCATTTTTAGGAGCACCCCCCAAAATTTTTTAGGGCCTCCTATCCCTTAACTAGGGACTCCCGAGTTCCCTGAGTGCACCAGGGGCTCCCGAGACCCCTAGATTCCCTGAGACCTAGGACAACGAATCAGGGACAGTCGCCAGACTGGAGTACATCGGGTCCATCCGCTGCAACCGGGATTTGGTAAGGCCCTTGTTCCTTTGGGGCAATGAAGATCTGTGTCTGTCGTGTCTAAGTGTGTCCCCATCCCTGCTTGCTCATCTAAGCGTCAGGACGTGTAGGGGGAACTAACATCTACTCCTGTCGCTAGCATCACCCCCCTTGTCTGGGTTTTTTGTCTATTGTCCATCCATTAGGAAGGGAGTGCCCCCTTTACCCACACTACCCATACCTCACTTTCCATCCCTAGGGCAGGATCCTTAAGTCTAGTACCCTCCCTGCGCTGGTTGCACTGGGGAAAAAATTTTTTATCCTAATTTTTTATTTAATTCCCCTTAACAAGTCCATATGGAAAGGTCCCACAGAAGAAAAGACTTCCATTTGGGGATAGTTGGCCCAACAGAATTTGATATTTCCATTTTCAGGGCCAGGAATCCCACGGAAGCCTCCCTGCTTCTGTTCAGGGATGACAGGACAAAGGAGCTAGCTCAATAAAGGTCCCACGGAAGCCTTAGAGCTTCTGTTCCGGGACAGAAAAGAGGGTCCCATGGAGGCTTCAGTGCCTCTGTTTGGGGACAGGACAGAAAACAGAATCCTGTAACATAATTTAAACCATAAAGGGGTTTCTAAAAATGAAAGTTGGACCGCAGGAGTCTAGAGGGAGGTAACGAAGTTAACCTCACCCAGAGACGGAGTCATTGACACCTTGGCCTAATGGCACTTATGGGTGATCAAACCGCTCTGGTGTGATGTTAGCTTATCCTCACCTCAGACTTACAGCAACTAATAAGAGAAACCCCAAAAGACCTAGGCACAATTATTGGATAAAGATTTTCGGGTAACAGATAACGGACATAGTTGAAATGCTCAGGACAGATAAATGGACACTGACATATTTTTAATGTATACTGGAAAAGCATTTAGTTTAACAAACACACAGATACTGGTAATTGGATAAGTTTAATACATTAAAATGGGGAATAAAATAGCTAACTGCTGCAAAAGCACCAAGGAGGTCAATCCTAAAATAGAATCCCTCCAACGGATACTGTTAACAAGGACTAAGGACATCCCTACCCAGGACATTTCCCGTTTCTGGGCTAAAGCCGTGAGGCTTTACCCAGAAATAAAGACAGATGTCCTAGAAAACCCTGAGACCTGGGTAGCCTTTGGCTACTTGGTCGCAGCAAATAATGGGGTAAAAAAAATACGAGTATGAAGCCCTATTTCAATAACATTTTAACTGAGCTACAGAAGGGACCTTTGAAACCATCAGTAAGGGAAGGCCAACGACCTACGTCCATTGTGCCGAATGGAGAAGGGCTTCTGTTTAGAGCCAGACCCAGAGAGGAGGGGCTTCCTTTGGAAGTTGGACCTCAGAGGGGGGAGCCGTTAATGGAAGTCGGACTCCGGGCGTTAACGGAAAGGGCGTTGCCTGTACTGGAAATGTGCTACCCGGAAGTCAGACCCTGAAGGGAGGGACTTCCACAGGGTGCCGGATAATGGATGGCAGGGGCTTCCACCAGAAACCAGACCCAGAAGGGAGGGGCCCCTGTTGGGAGTTGGACCTAAAGGGGAGGGGCTTCCCCTGGAAGTCCATTCACCATTGGGACTATACCCGAAGTTGTCCTGCCACGGGATAGGACAGGGTTTACACCCAGCTATTAGCTGCCCACGTGGCTATCAGGGGCTAAGCCCCTCCGCCCCCATCCCAGACCCAGTAAAGTACCCTGCCTACCTACTCAATCTTGTCCCCACACCAGAGAGGCCTCTCATATGGCACCCATATGAGAGTAAAGATCCTAAACATCTCCAGACCGCCATCCAGGAGGATGGCCCCCATTCTGCATGGATGTGGGCTCTCCTTAACATTCTGGAGACCAAAATCAACACCCCGCAGGACTGGAAGGACATAATGAGAGTGGTCCTTCCAGGCCCAATGTCCATGCAGTGGGAGGCGTTCTATATGGATGAGTGCCAATAATAGGCCATCCATAACCAGAACAACAGCAACCCTGTAGGTCTTGATTGTTTGTTGGGACAAGGGCCAAATTTTGACACAGGCCTGCAACAGGCAATGGGGCCTGTGGAAAGCTTTGAACAGGTCCGAGCCTGCACAAGGTGGGTCTGGGATAGGCTTCCACGCAGCGGGACAGCTCCCAGCTTGCTTACCTTACGGCAATGGGCTGATGAGCTGTTCCTAGATTTTGTTGATAGGGTGTCACGTATGTACAGCACAGGATGGTGGGGACAGATGAGGAGTCCAAGCAGGTGATGCTGAGGACCCTCATGTGGGATGGGATGTCTAACATCTCTAGGCAGGCGTGCCAACACCTACGTAATAGCAGGGTGAGTGATTGGATAATCGTCACCCAAGATGTTGGCATTTCGGGTCAGTCCACCACCCTGTTGGCCCAGACAATTAGCGATTCGAGTAATGAACTCCTACAATCAAATAGGGAAGTAATAAAAACATTGAGTAACACCTTGTCTAAGAACATAGCGGCCCCCTGTAAACAGCCCAATGCCCTGAGCAATGCGCAATGCTACCAGTGTGGCGGCACAGGGCATTGGAAGTCAAACTGCCCCCGGGGAGGGATGACCAATAAAATCGACTGACAAATGAATACCTGTCCCAGGTGCAGAAAGGGACAACATTGGGTGAGGGATTATCCTGATAAAACCTCGCTCTTCCCACCCAATGGTCCCTATAAACTCTGTAAAATGATGAAACACTGGCTTAGAGATTGTCCCATGAAGCAGCAGTTAACCTAGGGCTGGGGCAGCTCCTAGCCCCTCCTAAAAGGGAGATAACATCATTAGAGCCCTTAACTGATGTGAATTGGGCAATCCCTATAGACAATACAGGTTTCCCTCCCACAAAATCAATAAAGATAGGAGACAGACTATTTAAATTCACAATTGATATGAGGGCCCAGAAAACTGTCCTGAAGAGGGAAGAGATCCCCAAAACATGGAAATTAATCAAGGGACGCCCCCCCCCCAGAGGGACTAGCGGAAGTTACCTGCTGCTCATTTAGGACGGAGCAGGAGTTCGAATGGGACGATCTGGAAGGACATCACGGGAGGTTCCAATCCTTGATCTCTGATGGAGTACCATACAACCTGTTGGGATGGGACCTCCTAGGGGATATGGGTGTGATTATTGCTACTGACGGAATAATATATATCGATCAGAATCAGGAACCCAAATATTGCCCCTTTTTTTCCTCAAATCAGCGAATCAAGTAACAGCAAATTTCCCCCCAAACAACAATTATGTGGTTCCCTAATTACTTCAACTCCTCCCAAGGAAGACCCCCCCAGATACCTCTTATATATGCCATGTTTCTACAAGGCAAAATAAAAATAAAAAGGAAAGAGGAATCAAAACTATGGGAAATAATAAGGGGATTGGGCCCTCATATTCTAGGTAAGGATATGAGAGATCCCCAAACTTGGGAAGAGTTAATAATAATTACAACAACAACATATAAAGGGAAACCACTAAGACCTTACGTAAATAGACTAAGACTACTAAAGGAAATTACCACAAAAATAAAAAAAATGAGTCACCAACACGATTAATGTGCCTTATCGACCAAAAAAATTGACCGCAATAATGAGCAGGACCACCCTTTAGTGCAGATGCCATTGGCCAATACAGTACCCCTTGCCTAGACTGGATCTCTGATGAACCAGTCTGGGTGGACCAATGGCCACTAAAGAGGGAAGAACTGATGACATTGAAAGGCCTGATTGAAGAACAGTTAACAGTAGGCCGTATATGGAAATCCCATAGCCAGTGGAACACTCCTCCGGTGTTCCTACATAGAAAGAAAACCGGAAAATGGAGGCTTCTGCAAGATCTAAGACAGGTGAACAAGACCTTAAGACCTTGGGGGTGTCCACAAAGAGGGTTACCATTATTGTCAGCCAAACCAGTGGGCTATTCCATTCTGGTGGTGGATCTTAAGGATTGCTTCTATTCAGTCCCCTTATATCTGGAGGAGTGTAAGAGGTTTGCGTTCACAGTCCCCGATTTTAACAACAAGGGGCCTGTGGAATGCTATGAGTGGCTATGCCTCCCCCAGGGTATGGCCAACAGCCCAGTGATTTGTCACGAAGCTGTGGCCACTGCCCTGAGACCAATTAGGGGAGAGGGCGTCCAATTATATCATTATGTGGATGACCTACTCATAACCACTCCCAATCCAGATGCCCTGCCAGAATTGGAAAAAAGCCTAAAAGAATGCCTTAAGAATGCTTCCTTTTCAATCTCTAAAGAAAAGATTCAGAGAACGTTGCCCATAAATTTCCTTGGGTCAATGATTACCCTCAATAGAGGAAGACCTCAAAAGCCTCAAATAAGCCCCATAAAGCTCCTGGAAAAATTAATGTTAAATAGCCTCCAGAAATTTTGTGGGCATGTCAACTGGCTCCAGCAATGGCTGAAGATTCCAACATCTGACCTTTAGCCATTGTTCGATTTGTTAAAAGGTGACAAGAAACCGATATCACCAAGGACTCTTATACCGGAGGTGAAATTGGCCGTATCCAAATTGCAAGAGACATAAATAATTCAGAACTTAAGTGATATAACCCAAAAGAAAAATTATATGTCCTCTTGTTTAACACCATGCCCACAATTGTAGGAGCGATTTACCATAACAAGGGGCCCATTGAGGGGTTACATACATCGATAGGAAGCAGCCCACGTCACCTAGATGAGATCCAGTCTATGGCAAAGATGGTGAAACAGGCCAGACTTAGATGCTTGCAGATCTTTGGAATGGAACCAGATGAGATAGTTATGCTGTACCCGTTAGCAGATATTGATTGGCTGCTATGGGAACATTCCTGTTTTGCTCAGACTTGTTTCAACTTCCCAGGGCAGATAGGTTGCCATTATCCAAAAACACATTGGAGTGCCTCCTTTAAGAACCTTCCTTGGCTTCCTCCAAAGATATTTGTAAAGATGCCTTTGGAGAATGCCAAAGTAGTGTTCACGGATGGGGGGCAGGGTGGGAAACGGAGTGGCTATCGTAGTCTATCCCCCCAAGCTAGACAGAATACTATATCAGCAGTCGATTCCATTGCCAGAGAGGTCCGTCCAGTTTAAGGAATTATACGCTGCTATGTGGGCCATAGAAAATGTGATTGAGCCCTTTAACCTTTATACAGATAATTTATATGTAGCCAATTTGCTACCGTGGCTAGGACATTCCTTTGTCCGCATCGATAGCAACCCTTTATCACTATTGATGGTAAAGGTATCATCACTACTGGCTGCACACTCACAGCCCATTTTCTTGGAGCACATACGCAGTCATCAGCCACTGCCAGGTTTTTTAGTGGAAGGAAACGCTCAGGCAGATTTATTAGCCTCAAATTTGGATTCAGTGCAAATAGGTGTGGCTAACCCTCAGGACCTTCACAAGCTGACGCACATGAATGTTGGAGGCCTCAAAAAATTGTTTCCGGATGTACCTCCATGGCAATTGAAACAGATTGTCTGTAGTTGCTCCCAGTGTGTGGCTTTAATTCACGCTCCACCGTTGCAGTCCATGGGAGTAAACCCAAGGGGGATCAAATCCAATTGCATCTGGCAAATAGACATCTTTCATCATAGCCCATTCGGCAAACTAAAATATGTTTTCGTAACGATTGATACATTCTCTAAATTCATTTGGGCTACTTGCCAGACAGAGGAGTCCACTAAGAAATTAATAAATCATCTTTTTGATTGCTTTGCGATCATGAGACTCCCCAAAGCAATCAAAATGGATAATGGTCCCGCTTTTACCAGCCAAGCGTTTAAAACCTTTTGTGCCCTGTGGAACATTGAGCACACAACTGGGATTCCGTATAACCCCCAAGGCCAGGCCATTGTGGAAAGAACTAATGGGATATGCCAGGCATGATTGAAAAAAGAAAAGGGGGGATAATATCCACCATCAGTAATGTTAGTGAAGGTCCTGCTAACATTGAACGTTCTGGACATCCCAAAGGACCAGAACGAAAGCAGAATAAAGAGGCACTGGGGTCAACTTCATCATCCCCCAGAGACCCGGGTATGGTGGAAGGACCCAATGACAGCCCAATGGAGAGGTCCAGATCTTAGAATACATTCCTAGATTTCCCACCTGGGTTAACACTAAGTAGTAATAGTTGGATGGATTCCATTTTACCCAGTGCACCAAAGGTATGTATGTGTAGGATGTGGAATGGCAAGGTGCTGAAGGTCAAGAGAGTAGGTTTTTTTTTTTTTTTTTTTTTTTTTGAATAGAGGTTGAACCCAGGGCATGCTAGGCAAGTGCTCCACCACTGAGCCACTTTTTAATTTTATTTTGAGACAGGGTCTTGCCAAGCTGCACAGGCTGTGCCTTTATACTCAAACTCTCAGTTCTGTCTCAGCCTCCTGAGGTGCTGGGATTATAGGCATGCACCAAAATACTTGATGAAGAGTGGCTTTTTTATACCAGCTGAAGGTCCATACTTGGGAGGGCCCCCCCTTTTGGAAATGATTTGATTCATAGTCATGCTTTGATCTAGTCATATCTCTACCTTTATTTCTCCACAATTTATTTTCCAGTCTATTCAAGTAGACATTTCTGCCTGTCTTAGCAGCTTCTAGATTTAAGTTGACGTTAGGTCTGTCAGCTTTACAGAAGAATCTTTTGTGAAATCCCAAGTTCCTTGCATATATCTATCATCCTTTATACTTTCTCCTGTCTTCCATACTAACCTAACAAGTGCTTAATGCATGTTTACTAAAGAACAGTGATCCTTGAACTGAGAATGGTAGAATGTGCACTTTTGAGAGGGATCAGAAATTCAAGATATGTTAAGAGTTCATAGAATAGTGCCTAATGAGGATGTAGTCTCATCTTGTTTGTTGCTGTGAATTCCATCTCTGAATATTGAAGGAATCTATTGAAGAGATAATTGAGGCACTAGTGGTAGTTTTGAGATAGTGTGATGAATGGGGAAGGGGAGGATATTGGAGGTGGACATTTTCAATATAGCATCCCAAACTGGGGAGTAATGTCTACTGTTCTTTTTTTTATTATGAGTATTAACCTGGAATATAAGACATATGTTGCATATCTGCCTTGATGGTCTGTGAAATAGTATGTTCACATTTGTAATGGCACTATTATATTTATGCAAGAGCCTCTCAATCCTGGATTACTGTATAATCTATATAATTTCCTATACAATCTCTTCATTTGGATACTTGGATATCCCTATCACCTCAAGCCTAGGAGTTTCAAACTAGATCCATAATAGTGTTTCTCCTAGAAGTCTCTCCTCTTATCTTCTATCTTATATCATTGGCATTGCCATCTTCCAGTGTCTTGGACTGGGGACTCTATAGTCATTTTCCATTTTTCCCTTTCTTCACCATCACATTCAGATGACCTTCACATCCTGTCAGTCCTACCTTAGATTTGTTTCCAGGTTCTGAGCCTCCTCTCCTCTTTAATACTGCTGGTTTTATTCTGGCCCTAGCTACTTTGCATCTGGATTAATTCCCAAAGCTTTATAATTAGTCTTTGTCTACCACCGAGATATCTCCATACCAGTCCTTTTCTTGTATTTCTGCCAGATTCATTTTCTTTAAAACATATATTATCTTCTCATTTTCCTGGTGTCTCTACTTTGCATATAGAATAAATTCTAAATTGCCTAGCTTGGCATAGAAGCCTCCTCAAAATAAGGAATGACACTTTGCCTTTTGAGCCTTCTCTCCTAGCACTTGTTTCTTGATGGGTTTACTTCTTGGAATATTACCAACCATCCTTGATCATACCATCCTCATCCTGACCAAATGCCCCTGCCCATGCTATTTTCTCTGCTATTTGTAGTTTCCTTGGTATTTACCTCTATTTTGTTATGGTGTTGTTAGGTGGTGTTGAGTGGGTGTCCAACTCATAGCAACCCCACATACAAGAGGTGAAACAGTATTGTCAGTGCTTCTCTACTATTCATAGGGTTTTCAATGGCAGATTGATTTTTGGGAGTGGGTTGCTGAGTCCTTCTCCCAATACTACAGTATGTAGTGTTCCCAGGTGGTCTCCCCCACCCAAGTACTAACCAGGCCTGACCCTGCTTGGCTTCTGAGATCTGACAGGATCCAATGCTACGGCTGAGGGCACTTCTGTTTTAGGATTTCCTAAACAACTTATGAGTTTGAAGCCAGAGGCAGCCTGTATAACTTAGCAAGGCTGGATCAGAAATTTTAATGTTTATTCTTTATTGGTAATATTTAATGTACAACTTAATGGGTCTCATTATGACATTGCCATACATGCATTTCATTGTACATTGCTTGTATTCACTTCCCCCTCTACCAGCTCATGACTCCCCTCCCACCCTCCTCACCAACAGTCCCGTTATACTTGCATGTCTTTTTTGGGAGTCTGTGTCTGTCTGTGTACATCCCGATTTTGCTGTAAGGGGAACATATGTGATATTTCCTTTATTTTCTCCCATTACCCTTTCTTCTTGCCCCCTCCCCATTTTCTTTAGTCTATTATCTCTCTCTGCATAGGTGCCTTCTACTTTTGTGTCCTATATGTTTTAATAATGAATATCTATCAAAGACTATCATCCATATATGAGAGAAAACATGTGATGTTTATCTTTCTGGATATTGCTTATTTTGCTTAAAATGATAATCTCTAGTTCCATCCATTTTCCAGCAAATGGCATAATTTTGTGCTTCTTTATGGATGAATAAGAAACTACATGGTGTATATATACTGCAATTTCCTTATCTATTCATGTGTTGATGGACACCTAGATTGACTCCATATCTTGGCTATTGTGAATATTGCTGCAATAAACATGAATGAGCAGGTATTTCTCTGCATGTTGATTTATATTCCTTTGGATATATACCCAGGAGTTCATATAGTGTAGCTAGTTCATATGATACTTCTATTTTTAGTTTTTTTGAGGAACCTCCATACTGATTTCCATGGTGACTGCAACAATCTACATTCCCACCAGCAATATAGTAGGGATCCTTTCTCCCCAAAACCTCAACAGCATTTGTTGTTTTTTGTTTTGTTGATGGTAGCCATTTGACTAGGGTGAGATGATATCTCAGTGTAGTTTTGCTTTTCATTTCCCTGATAGCTAAGAATGTTAAACATTTTTTCTTATGATTGTTGGTTATTTGTATTTCTTCTTTTGAGAAGTATCTGTTCAGTTCTTTTGCCCATATTTTGATCAGATACTTTACTCTTTTGGAGTTTAATTTTTTTGAGCTCTTTATATGTTAGATATTAATCTCCTGTCTGATGTATAGCTGGCAAATATTTTTCTTCCATTCTGTAGGCTGACTCTTCACTCTGATAGTACTGTGTCCTTTGCTTTGCAAAAGCTTTTTAATTTAATGCAATCTCATTTGTCAATTCTTGGTATTATTTTCTGGGCTTTCGGGGTCCTTTCAGAATGTCCTTACCTATGCTTGTGTCTGGAAGTGTTTTCCCTATGTTTTCCTCTGGCAGTTTCAGAGTTTCAGGTTGTACATTACAATCTTTGATCCAGTTTGGACGAATTTTTGTGCAGGGTGAGAGAAAGGGATTTAGTTTCAGTCTTCTACATGAGGATATCCAGTTCTCCCAGAACCATTTGTTGAAGAGGGTATCTTTTCTTCAACTTATATTTATCACATCTTTATCAAATATCAGGGGGTTGTAGCTGCATATATTTATTTCTGGATCCTCTCTTCTGTTCCATTGGTATATATGTCTGCTTTTATGCCAGTACTATGCAGTTTTTGTTACTGTAGCTTTGTAGTATAATTTAAAATCATGAATTGTGATGCTTCCTGCATTGTTCTTTCTTCTCATGATTGTTGTAGCAATTCAGAGTCTTTTGTGCTTTCGTTTAAATTTTAGGATTCTTTTCTCTATTTCTGTGAAGAATGTTACTAAGATCTTGATTGCTTTCATTAATATTGCCATTTTTCACAATATTTTTTCTTCCAATATATGAGCATGAGAAATCTTTCAACCTTCTGGTATCTTCTTCAGTTTCTTTCTTTAGTGTTTTAAAATTTTCATTGTAGAGGTCTTTCACCTCCTTGGTTATATATATCCCCAGGAATTGTGTTTTGAAGCTGTTATGAATGGAATTATTTTCCTCATTTCTTTCTCTACCTGGTTGTTATTGGTACAAAGGAAAGCCACAGCCTTTTGTATGTTAATTTTTTATCCTGCTACTTGGCTGAAAGTGTTTATCAACTCTAAGAATTTTCTGGTGGAGTCTTTAGGGTCTTTTAAGTATAAAATCATACTGTCTACAAATAGGGATAATTTGACTTCTTTCTTATTTGACCTATTTTATTTCTTTCTCTTATCTTATTGCTGTGGCTAATAGCTCAATTATTACATTGAATAGCAGTGGAGACCGTGGACACCCTTGTCTTCTTCCTGATTTTAGGGGAAAGGCTTTCAGTGTATCAGTGTTTCCTCATTTAATATGATGTTGGCTGTAGGTTTTTCATATAGTGCTTTTATTATGTTGAGGCATACTCCTTCAATTCCTAGTTTCTTCAAGACCTGTGATAAAAGAATGTGGAAATTTGTTGGAGGCATTTTCTGCATCTGTTGATAGTATCCCATGACTTCTGTTTCTGTCTACTTATATGCTGTAATACATTTATTATCTTGTGTATGTTGAACTAATTTTGATCTCTGGAATGAAATGAACTTGATCAATATGTATGATCTTTTTAATATGTTGTGAAAGTCTACTTGTGAGTATTTTATCAAGGATTTTTGCACCTAGGTTCATCAGGGAAATTGGTTTGTAGATTTCCCCTTTTGATGTACACTTATGTGGTGTTGCTCTCAGGATAATACTGGCTTTGTAGAATGAGGGTAGCAGTCTTTCTTCCTTTTATGTTTTATGATTGAGAAGCATTAATGTTAATTCTTCATTAAAGGTCTTTTGGAATTCAGCAGTGAATCTATCCTGTCCTGGGCTTTCTTTGTGGGAGATTATTACTGCTTTGATTTTGTTGCTCATAATTGGTCTATTTAAGTTGTTTATATCCTCTTGATTTAATTTTGGTAGGTCACATGTGTCTAGGAATTTATCCATCTCATCTATGTTTTCCAGTTTTTTTTGAATATAATTTCCCAAACTATTCCCTAATTCTCTAAATTTCCTTGGATCTGTTGTAATGTTCCCTTTTTTATCTCTAATTTTCTTAAGTTGAGTCTTCTCTGTCTTTTCTTTGGTTAGTTTGGCTAAGAGCTTCACAGTAACTGGCTGATAAAGATAGGGAAAAGAATCAGGGATTTTATTTTCATTCCTTCATTGCAGGAACTGTTGAACTTAGTTCACAACATGAGCCTACTGATGTTGTTGGTAAGTTAAATGTCTTGAATATCTTAGTGTCCCAACTCAAACTGAAAAGTTTGATATCCAAGTCAGTAAGCCAAGAAAAACAGGAAAATGAATGGCAAATTTAGTTCAGTTGGAAGCCTTTTATCAGTCTTCTTGGGTCAGCCAGTTTGTATGTTACTGTTTGCTGTTAGGTGCTATTGAGTAGATTCCAACTCATAGCAACCCTGTGTACAACAGAAACACTCCCCAGCACTGTGCCACACACAGTCTTTTTTATGTTTGAGCCCATTATTACAGCTGCTGTGTTTCTTCTCATTTTGAGTCATGCCATATCAGCACATGGAGGTCCCATATTCTTTACTCCATGCTCATTATTAAGGTCAGCTCTACTTTGAAGAGGCAACTCTTCTCCTGTAGTCTTTGAATGCCTTCCAACCTAGGGGGCTCATTCTCCAGCATTATATTTGACAATGCTTCTCTGTTATACATTGGGTTTTCAATGGCTAATTCAACAATTCAGAGTCTTTTGTGCTTTCTTTTAAATTTTAGGATTCTTTTCTCTATTTCTGTGAAGAATGTTACTAGGATCTTGACTACTTTCGTTAATACTGCCATTTTTCACAATATTATTCTTCCAATATATGAGCATGAGAAATCTTTCAACCTTCTGGTATCTTCTTTAGTTTCTTTCTTTAGTGTTTTAAAATTTTCATTGTAGAGGTCTTTCACCTCCTTGATTATGTATATCCCCAGGAATTGTGTTTTGAAGCTATTATGAATGGAATTATTTTCCTCATTTCTTCCTCTGCCTGGTTGTTATTTGTACAAAGGAAAGCCACAGACTTTTGTATTCTGGTGTGGGCTGTCGGGTCCTTCTCCCTAGTCTGTCTTGGTCTGGAAGCTCAACTAAAACCTGTCTGCCATGGGTGGCCCTGCCCATACCTGTAATACAGATGGCATAGCTTTCAGCATCACAGCAACATGTAAGCCCTCACAGCATGACAAGCTGACAGACATGGAGAAGTTTGTGAGTAGTGGTGAGGGATGTTTTCTCATTAATCAATTTTCTTGTGAGCTGAGGAAGGATGAACAAGTTGAGAAGGAAACACACCAGTTACTTGGACAAGTTCTTTAGCAAGAAAGAAGATTCCTAAAATGCTAGAAACTGAGCCATTAGAGGACGGAACCTTGGGGAGAGAGGAAATGAGGAAGGATTTCTGAACAACAGTGGGTAGTTCCTCTATAACAAACAGCTTGAATCTATAGGCATTCCACAGTTTCACAGCCCTGTGAGGTCACCACTTAAGTCACCATGTTAACACCTTATGCTATTAAATCTTCCCCTCAAATTCCTCATATAACATACAGCAGCATTTTGTAATATCTGAACTAAAACAAACACATAACAGACTTTGCTCTTTGTCTTTTTTTCTCTTTGTATTTCTCATGAAATGTGATTTATCTTTTTTTTTTTTAAACTAGTGTTTAAGATACTTTTTTACTTGAATCAGAAGGGGTCATTTAGTAAGGATATTGTTAGTTCCCAGTTTTTAAATTCCAGACTTTTATTTCTAAATGTGAGAGTTTTCATTTTAACTGGCATGTTGTTTGCACACTAAAAGGAATATAGAAAAATAATGCAATGCAGGACACAAAAGACAAGTAAACATTTTCTCACAGAACAGTGATCTGTTTTATAGGAAGGAGTCTTGCCTTGAAATTTATACAGTGAGAGTGTACATAACAGCATGAAAATATCTATTTTTCCCTAAGACATTTTTCATTCATTAGTATTTTCAAGTTTTTCATACTGTACCCATTTCTTAAAACATGATACCTGCAGCAACTGAAAATGAATGCTGAATTTGGTACACTGTGTTATCTACCTCAAGGTAACAAAAGTATGTGGCAAAACATACACTATCCATAGTGCTTTACAAATGCACTTCTATTTAGCCAGTGTTTGTGGTAGTAAACTATTCTTACTAAGAGTCATTGTTTATAAATATTCTGTTATTCATTCTTTGTAGTGGAGTGTTAATGCATCACATCTTATTTATTTTGGAAAATCAGTATATTTTCTGTATTTAATTATAAAAGTTAACTTGGTTTTAAAATTTTATTTGCAACTGTACTTTTTCCATTTGGCACTATGGTTTGTTGCCTGTCTACCTGAATATAATGGCAGCTTGTGCTCAGGCTGTCCATATACTTAATTTACTTAAGTGTTCATTTAAAGTATTCACAGTGTGTAGGAATTTATATTTTGGAAGTGTTTGATCTATCTACAGAGAAAAATTAGGAATTTATAAAATGCTCTTGGAAGTCTTAATTGTGTTTTTTTTAATACCTGTAATGTGAGATTTGTGTGCATAGAAGTAATTAAGGTACATCGTTATTGTAGTGTAGAAGTTGTACGTGATAAGGCATTTTTGTTTTTACTGTATGTTTTTACTGAATGATCTATTCCTCATCCTTAGGCAAGCATGAGTCAAATTAGGTTAAACATAGCATTTGACATCACAGCTTTTTAGAGTTTTGTTTCATCTATTTTATTTTGCTGGAGACTGTCTGTATCTTTGGCTATCCTGTTTGAAGAAAAAGGACAAATAAAACACGGCCAGCAAAAAAAAAAAATTAAAAATATGGACTAAAGAGCAAGGACAAAAAGATCTTAATAAAAATGTAAATATTAAAAGGAGAAGAAACATAAGCTCCACCCTCAAAGCTTCATGTGTATGCTGGGCATATTGGTACATGCCTGTAATCCTAGCACTCAGGAGGCCAAGGCAGGAGGATCAACATGAGTTTGAGGTCACTCTGATTTACATAGTGAGTTCCAGGGCAGTCTGAGTTACACAGTGAGACCATTTCCAAACAAAACAAAACAAAACAAAACAAAACAAAAAAAAAAAAAAAGGGAAGAGAAACAAAGCTTCACTGTTGTGGCCCTGCAGGAAATCTGCCCCTGGTACATCTGCCTGGCCTCACAGGAACCTTGGTAGCAGCCTTTATAACCCCATAACTCTTGTATTCCTCATGCCTGAAAAACCAGCACCATGTGGATAAAACCAAGGTTTGCTGCTAGCTTGAGTGGTAGGTGGGCCTTTTTGACCATAGGTGCTGTATGCCCAGGCCAGGGAATCACTTTCCTGGGCCATCCTTTTTGAGCAGGAGGCCCAGGAGATATCCGCTGTTCAGATACTCTTTTTTTAAAAGGAAAGTCTTTTAAAGAGTTTACAGTTTTACATTTCGGAGCCTTAGATAGGAGGAGTCTGGCCAACTACTTCTTTGCTCCCAGGGCATTTCTCCTATTGTCCCAATAGAAAGTGACTAATACCAAGTATGTATTAGTCAGCTATTGTGGCAATAGCAGAAAAACCACCTGAAACAAACTTATGGAGGACGATATATTTTTGGAAGCTCACAGTTTAAGGATCAGTCCATAATGGTAGCATGACAGGCATGGTGGTGGTGGAAGCAGGACCTGTGATAGAAGACCTCACGACATTGCAAGGCAGGAGGCAGAGAGTGACCAGAGCTGTGGGTCTGGGTGGAAACCTCCAAAGGCCTACCTCCAGTGACTAGTCACAAAGCTGAGTCCTGCCTCCCAAAGTTCCATGATCTCCACAAACAGTGCCACCACCTGGGGACCAAACATTCAAACCTATGACCTTTGTGGGATGTCCAAATGTAAGCTATAAGGCAGTGCTTATCTCTTTAACAGTTTCTGCTTTCTTACCTGAATTGGCCTTGTCAGCAGCAACTTTAAGCTTATGGCTCTTTAACCTGCAGATTTTTCAGACCCTTCCTTTCTGCCTTTTTTTCCATCATAAATCTGGCTAAAAACATCCAGTAATAACCAACATACAGCCTCATTGTTATGTTTTGTTTTTTTCTTATTTCTTCTGCCAGGTTAATTAGTCCATTACTTTAAAATTCAGCCCCATTCAAATTTTTAGGACAAGGGAGAAACAGAATGTGACACCAATGGCCTGTGGTACAATTCCCTGTAAGAGTTTTCATTTTCCTGTGAACCCCTGTGAGCCTGGTCTTTACTATCTGCATTTCTGTCAGTGTTCTGGTCATCTGAACTCTCACCAGAACTACCCCTTAACCTCTGCTTATAGCATCCCAGGGCTTCTTTAACTTACATGTCTAAGCTCTTCCAAATGCCTCATGCAGACAAGTTCCAAAGGCCTAAAAACCACATGGCCAGGTTTCTACACAGCAACAAACCCACTCGTGGTACCAATTTTCTGTGTTAGTTAGCTTGTGTATTGTTGTGGCAAAATACCTAACACAAACAAACTTGTTGGAAGAGTGATTTATTGGGCTCATAGTTTAGAGGATTTCAGTCCATAGAGACAGGGCAGGCATGGTGGTGGGACAGGTGGCAGGGCCTGTGGCAGCAGAGCTCACATCTTGGTGATTAGGAAGCAGAAAATGATTACTGGAACTGAGAATCCTGTATCAAATGTCCAGAGGCCCTCCCCCCAGTGACCTGGTTCCACAAAGCCAGGTCCCACCTCCCAAAGTTCCATAGCCTCCCAGGATAGCACTTCTAGCTGGGGCACCAAACATTCGAACAGTGACCTTTGGGGAACATTTTGGATTCAAACCATAATGGCAAGTTTTCAAATGAATATGTAAGAAGTGTAAGGTTAAGGCAGAAAAACAATAATGAATAATGGTATTTAACCACTGATTATTTAACAATATTGTTAATATTAATAATTGATTATCTATATTAGTATTTGTGCCATCCATCCATTTGAACTCATGGCCCCAGAGGTCATTTCAATAAGTTTTAAGAGTTTCTTAGTCCTACAGGCCAGACAGTGGAGGTAGACAGTATGAATTCCTGACAAGGAATCTCTTTCTCATCACTGTGTCATTGTTGTTGTTGTTAGGTACTGTCTAGTTGGTATCCAACTCATAGCAACCTTACATACAACAGCGAAACAGTATTATTTGTGCTTCTCTAATAAGAGTGCTATTCATAGGGTTTTCAATGACTGATTGTTTTTTGGGAGTGGGTCGCTGAGTCCTTCTCCCAAGCCTGTAGTACCTGGTGTTCCCAGGTGGTCTCCCATCCAAGTACTAACCAGGCTGGACCCTGCTTAGCTTCTGAGATCTGATGGGATGGGATGCCACAGTGGTTTGGCTGCAGGATGTGTCATGTTGTTGTTAGGTGCATGTAGGGATGTAATATTGTATAGTGGACAGGAATAAAGGTTTGGAGTTTTACTGTTTGAGATTAATGTCGGGTTCTACCCTTACTTCCTGTGTGACCTTGGGTAAGTCAGTTATTTTATTATGTTTTAATTTCTCATTTCTAAAATATGTATAACTGTACCTACCTCGAGGTTATTTTGAGGATTAGATGAGTTAATCCCCATAAAATCCTCAACATAATGCTTGGGTAGTCAGCAACTAAGGTATGATTAAGCAATACTGGAATGTGTTACAGGGTGTCACAATGGCAGTGATACCTGTGGTTTTATGTCCTTGGAGTTGTCTAGCTTTTATAAAATTATAGCACCTGAAAAAGTCAGAAATTTTAGCTCAGAGATTAAAAAAGTTTTAGCTGAATCTCAAATGAAATAAATGTCTTAGTTCTATCTGGCTTGGGAAATTGTAGGCCAGAAGATTATTAGTTTTGTCACAATTTTCTCTTGTTTTTCCCACTGTTTCATCCAGGAAGCTCAGATACTTATACTAATTCCAAAGGATAAGTTTCATTTTAGAAAATGCTAATGAAAATTCTCCTGGAAATAGTTTCAATTTACATAATAAAATAAATACTTGTTTGTGAGCTAAACATAGATCTAGCTTCATCTCCTTTTCATTTGCTAGAGTCACCAGGTCCAGTTTTTTCCATGAAGAATTATATTTTTTCAACTTTATTGAAGTATAATTGATAAAAATTGTATATATTTAAGGTGTGTAACATGATGTTTTGAATGTGTATATACACATTTGACCACAAGCCAGCTAGTTAATATATCTATCACTTTAAATAGTCACCATTGTTTTTTGGTGATGAGAACATTTAAAAGCTACTTTTTTAAAAGCAAATTTCAAGTATATAATATAATATTATTAACTATAGTCAACATGCTATGCATTAGATCTCCAGAATTTACTCATTGTGCTTAACTGAACCTTGTATCCTTTGGCCAACATGTCCTCTCTCCCCCCAGCTCCTGTCTACTATGTTTTTCTATGAGTTTGATTGTTATAGATTACACATATAAGTGATACCATGCAATATTGACCTTTCTGTATCTGGTTTATTCACTAATCACGTCTTGTAGCTTCATCCATGTTCTCACAAATAGGATTTTCTCCTTTTCTAAGACTGAATAATATCCATTGCATATCTGTACAACACATTTTCTTTGTCCATTTATCCATTGACAGATGTTTAGGTTATTTATTGTGCTATTGTGAATAATGCTATAATGAATATGAAGTGCACAGGCCTTTTCAGAATACTGATTTCATTTCCTTTGACTATATGTCTAGAAGTGAGTTTTCTGGGTCATGTGGTAGTTCTATTTTTAAGTTTTGAGGAAATTCCATATAATTTCTCAAAATAGCTATAGCAATTTACATGACTTCTTTTTAGAAACGCCCAAGGTCTTTGGCCCATTTTTAATCAGTTTTTTCTATTGAGTTGAATTCCTTATATATTTTGGATGTTAACCTCTTATCAGATATATGGTTTGCAAATATTCTTTCTTATTTCATAAATTATATCTTCACATTGTTGATTATTTCCTTTGCTGTGCAGAAAAATTTTAGTGTGATATAATCTCACTTGCTTATTTTTGCTCTTGTCTGTGCTTTTAGTATCACATAAAAACATTATCACCTAGACCAATGTCAAGAAACTTGCCCCCTTTTTTTCTTTCTAGTAGTTTTATGATTTCAAGTCTTATGCTCAAGTCTTAAATCCACATATTGAGTTGATTTTTTATATATGCTATGAAATGAATGTCCAATTTGTTTTTTTCTACATGTGAATATCTAGTTTCCTCACCACCATTTATTGAAGAAACTGTTCTTTCTCCTTTGTATATTCTTGGCAACTTTGTTGAAAATCAGTTGACAAATATGGATTTCTGGGCTCTGTATTCTGTTCCACCCATGGGCATGCCTGTTTTTATGCTGGTACAACACTATTTTGATTATTGTAGCTTTGTAATATGTTTCTGAAATAAGGAAGTATGATGCCTCCAGCTTTGTTCTTCTTGCACAAGTTGTATTGGCTCTTCTGAGTCTTTTGTGGTTCCATATGAATTTTAGTATTTTTCTTATTTCTGTAAAAAAATGCCATTGGGACTTTGACAGGGATGCATTAAATCTGTAGATCACTTTGGATAGTATGGACATTTTAACAAAATCTCTTCTAATCCATGAACATGGGATATCTTTTCATTTATCTGTCTTTAATTTTCTTTATCAAAATGTTATAATTTTCAGTGCAGAAATATTTTACCCCTT
>VMDO01005392.1:100764-112484 GCA_007922755.1 Pedetes capensis | reverse complement strand
GGGACCACATCAAATTAAGAAGCTTCTGCACAGCAAAAGAAACAATTAACAGAATCAAGGAAACCGCCACAGAATGGGAAAAAATCTTCGCATTTTATACATCTGACAAAGGTCTAATTACTAGAATTTATAAAGAACTCAAAAAAAAAAAAAAGAAACAATTTTCTAATTCTACTTACCTTTCACTCCTAGGATTACATTGTAGTTCTTATAGTGATAAGTATAGTTAACATTATAAAACTGACATAGCTTTTCTTCACATGTTAATTTTATCAACTCAGGTTAATAGTAACCTGAGAATTTGTCTTTTTGTTTAATGAATGGCTCAGTATAGGAGATTTTTTTCCCCCAGTACTGTGGAGTTGAATCCAGTGCCTCACATGTTAGGCAAGTGTCTACTCAGTGGTTTCTGTAGCCCCCTTTTTATTTTTGATTTTGAGATGAGTTCTCACTAAATTTTGCAGGCTGCCTCTGGCCTTGAACTCATGATCCTCCAGCTTCAGCCTCCTGAGTAGTAGGAATTATGGGCATGTGCCATAGTGTCTAGTGCTTTTGCTTTTAAGTGTATATTCTAGATACTGAATACAAAAATTTGGTATAAATTAAGCTGGGCTTAGTGGAATGTACCTATAGTCCCACCTACTCAAGAGGCTGAGACAGGAGGATCATTTGAGGCCAGCTTGAGCAATATAGCCAGAATCAGTCTCAAATAAAATTTTGGTATAAGTTGATTTAAGTGAACTTTTAACTGAATTTGGGTTGGACTAATCTGTACTTTCTAATAGTCAGTTACTTGGCTATAAGGATCTTTGGCAAAATGAATTTTTTGACCCTTACTAGAGGGACCAATCTCAACATTTACTAAGATAAGGAGGTTCCGTTTACTGTAGCTATTTGAGAGAAACAACCTAAACAAAAAAAGCTTAGAACTGTATTTTGATTCTGCCAAATTAGATTTCATAAGATTTAAATTTTTAAAGAGCCAGTATAATTTTACTCTACAAAGAAGTTGTAAAGTTTTAACTCAAAAGCCTCTAATATCTTTTTTTCCAAGATAAGTAGAATTAGAAAATTAGAAAATTGTTCCAGCAGGTAGCTTGACTGTGGAGATTATAGAAGTAAAGAAGATATTATCACTTTTAAAAATTATTATTCTCTCTTTTTCTTTCTTTTCTTTCCTATACCCTTCAATCAGTTGTGTTTTTCCTTATTAAGTGTATACATACTCCATTTTTATGCCTTACATCTATAGATGGGCAGAGAAATTAGATCGACTAACCAGTACAGCAACAAAAGATCCAGAAGGTTTTGTTGGGCATCCTGTAAATGCATTCAAGTTAATGAAACGTCTGAACACTGAGTGGAGTGACTTGGAGAATCTGATCCTTAAGGACATGTCAGATGGTAAGTCTAAGCAGACTTATGAGCCAAGAAAGGGTAAGGCAGTATTGTTACCACCTGTAGAAATGCCAAAATTAGTGATAAATTCAGTTCGCAACACATCAGGTGTTCAGCATTGTAATTGAATTACTACCTGGGTGAATTTGATTAGACTAGATTTAGACAATATCTTGAATTCTTTGATTTAAAAAATAGTAAAAACAATTTTTTAAAATTAAAAAACAGTAATTTCTGCTATTGGTGACTAATACTGGCAATTTTGCTTTCAAATCTACAGAAGGGGATAGATTATTTGGCATATAGTTTCATTTCTAATGGTAGAATCGTTTTTATTTTAGTATTACCTTTAGACTTTAAATATTTATGTGTAAATCTTTTTAGTCAATTTTTAAAAATAGGAAGCAGATTATAAAGAGAAGTATTAGCTGTATTCAACCTAGTACTTTTAGTTTAGGGTTAGTCAATGTAGAAAAGAAATTAAAAAACAGGATACAGTCACCAATAAGTCTAAGTGAAATGATAAAATTGTAGTTGGAGTTTTGAGTTGTTTTAGATATCTTAGTAAGACACAGAAAACTGAGTTTAGAGTTCAAGAAGTAAATGTATTATGCTTAGTACACAGTAGAAACTCAAGTATTTGTTGAATGAATGAAGGTGGCCAGAAAAGGAAAAAAAAAAAAAGCGGGGGTGGGGGGGAGAACTGGAGGTAAAATACTCCAAGAATGCTTACCCATATTTACAACCAGGGAAGTAAACTATTGTAGTGCCCCTCATCTGTGGTTTTGTATACTGCAGTTTTGGTTACTGACAGAAAAATATTAAATTGTAAATTCTAAAAATAGTTTTAAATTTTGTGCCTTTCTCAGTAGCATGATGAAATCTCAGGCCATCTTGCCTTGTTGCACTGGGATATGAATCCTCTCTTTGTCCAGTGTATCCATTTTAATACACTACTCGGGCTTAGCCACTTAGTGGCCCTCTCTGTTATTAGATCATTGTCACAGTGTCACAGTGCCTTGGGTTCAAGTAATTTTTTTTTTTCAGTACTTGGGAGTTGAACCCAGGACCTCATGTACTTTGCAAGTGCTCTACCTTTAGGCTCGACACCTAGCCCGTTTTTTTATTTTATTATTTTGAATAAGAGTCTAAGTTACACAGGGTGCCTCTGGGCTTGAATTTATGATCCTGCTGCCTCTCCCTCCCCAGTTGCTGGGATTACAGGCATGCGCCATTGTGCTTAGTTGTGTTCAAGTAATTCTTGAACACAAATTGCCCCAAAGTGCAAGAGTGGATGTGCCAAGGAGGAGCCATAGTGTTTCCTTTAAATGAAAAGAGGAAAGTTCTTAGTGAAAAAAATTATATGCTGAAGTTACTAAGATCTATGGTAAAAATGAGTCTTCTATCCATGAAGTTGTGAAGAAGTAAAAAGAAATTCATTCTAGTTTTGCTCATATACCTCAAATCACAAGTTGTTACAATGCGTGGTAAGTGCTTAGTTAAGATTGAAAAGAGATTAAATTTGTGTATGTGTGTATAGGGAAAAAAACATAGTATATATAAGGTTTGGTACTGTTTGTGATTTCTGGCAACAACTGAGAGTCTTGGAATGTGTCCTCCATGGATAAAGGGAGGCACTACTGTATTATGTGGGGCTGGGATTTAGCTCACTGCTAAAAAGCTGGTAGAGCGCTGCGCTGCAGTCTCTGAGGTCCCGAGTTCAATTCCCAGCACCGCAAAAATGGGAGAAGGACCTGGCAATCCACTCCCAAGGCAATCCCGAAACAGTCAGCCATTGAAAACCCTATGAGGGTTGCTATGAGTCAGATAGCGACTTGATGAGTCGGATAGCGACTCAATGGCATACAACAACAACAACAACAACTGTATTATGTATAGGACAGCAAGTCTTGAAAAGTAATGGCAAGTACTTGTGAATACTTCTTTGGTATGAGAGGTAGATACCTATGATTATTTTTCCTACTATATAATACGCTGAGAACACTTTTAAGGACATACACCTTTGTCTTTCTCTCTTACTCATCCCCTACCATTTATTTGTTCATTCTGAGGTAATGACCTATACTTTTACTAATGTGAACTTTGAGATTTTAATGTTTTAATCTCATAGTGTGCTTGTGCACTCGCTCTCATGCGCACTCACCCACCCTCCCTCCCTCTCTCTATATATATATGTGTGTGGGTCTCTCTCTTTTTATTAGAGAGCACATAATCAACATATTGGATTTTGTTCCGAGGTATAGGAAACATTAGTCTTATCTACAATTTCTAAGATACTCTTATAAAATTCCATGTGGAAATTGAGAGTTGATCTGAAAAATATTCTTGATATGAACGCAGTCCTTTTCTAGCTAGTACATTTCCATTAACTTAAAAATGCTTGATCTTTTGCTGACCAAAATATACAGGATTTGGTGGCAGGGTACTGAGGATTGATCCCAGGCCCTTGAGCTAGCCAAGCACTCTATCATTGAGCTACATCTCCAGCCCTTTTTAAATTTTTTATTTTGAGGCATGGTCTCACTAAGTTGTGCAGGCTGCCTCTGGCCTTGAACGTGCAAGCCTCCTCTCTGTTTCACAAGTTGCTGGGATTACAGGTGTGTGCCACCATGTCTGGCTAAAACACATAGTTGATTATAAGTTAATAAGAGAAGTGGGAAGTCTTATACCTTTTATTTACAATGATGACATTCACTTTTTTTTTTTTTTTTTGCGGTGCTGGGGGTTGAACCCAGGGCTTGGCACTTGCATACTTTGCAAGGGCTGTACCACTGAGCTGCACCCCCAGCCCATTTTCTTTCTTTTTGAGACAGGGTTTTGCTAAATTATGCAGGCTGCCTCTGGTATCAAACTTGGGATCCTCTTACCTCTGTCTCCCCAGTCGCTGGGATTACAGGTGTGTGCCACCACGCACCGCCCACATTATTAAATTTTTAAAACAGTTTTTGTTTCTTAAGGAGTATTTAGCATCCATTCTCTTTAGGGGTTACATAGTCATCACAGAATTGGTTTGTTAGTTTGATTTTTGCTATGTTTTATTTAAATCATCTAGTTTGTTATTGTTTGTGTTTTGAGACAGGGTTTTGCTATGTAGCTCAGGCTGGCCTTGAACTAAGTTGCACAGGCTACCTCTGGCCTCGAACTCACAATCCTGCCTCAGCCTTTGAGTTGCAGGAATTACTGGTGTATGTTATGGCACCCTTGTTATGGGTTTTATATATAACAAATCATAATTGATGAACACTTTATTTGACAACTAAACATTCTAAATGTATTTTAGTAAACTAGCATAGCTGTTGATCTTAAATACATAATTAAACATCTTTTTTTCCAAATTCCACCAAAGTTTGTGTGTGTGTGTATGTGTGTTTATATAATGTATGGTACATGAATAAACAACACAGAGCTTTAAGAGCATAGATTATACTTATTATCTGTTATCTGAAAGTATGATTGGTTGCCAGTAAATGTCATTTTCAAACCCATAAATATGTTTCTTTTTCAAGGTTAGTGGAGGCACTTTCTTTTCTTGCTATGTTGCATAAAAACTTAATTATGTTAGTGGTCTTTACTAATATAGATATAAACTATGCAATGATTTCACGTTATATATTAGAATGAGATTAAGAAAAATGAACAAGTTAAGGATATGCCAAATCTCATTGAATATATTTTTTTTCTTTATGTGTAACATGGAATTTTCATGGTATGGTAGAAAATGATAATAAGATAGTTTTTGTAAGAATTTTTCAAAATCTATTAGAAGTCTATAAGGTTCTATAATCCTTTTTTCCCCATTTTTTTTCTATTTCAAGGCTTTATCTCTAACCTAACCATTCAGAGGCAATACTTCCCTAACGATGAGGATCAGGTTGGGGCAGCAAAAGCTCTCTTGCGTCTGCAGGATACCTATAATCTGGATACAGACACCATCTCAAAGGGTAATCTTCCAGGTAAGATAATTCCCTTCCTCTATCAAATGCCTATCACCTGGGTGCTCTCTTCAGTCCACTAGGAAAATGTTAAGTATAAAAAGACTTGCGTATTTTAAACTTTTAAACTATAGCTTGTTTCACAGTCTTTGAGGGCAAAAGAACCCTCCCCTTTTCTAGGACTTAATAGTGCTTCTATCTTATTACCATGAAAGCTTATATCTATAAGAACCATATAAAGTAGGCAATTTTAGTGTATAAGAAAAAGAAACATTCATTTTTCCAGATTACTTTAAGAATGTCTGATACTACTTGAATGCTTTATATAAAAACTATAAGGGAATTGATCATCAAACTTTGTATGTTCAGTAATTAAAAGCCAAGATGTTCTGAGTATCGACACTTTTTAAAGTGTTCCATAGTATGAAACATCCTGCTTTCTGACCTATTTTTGGCACAACTCTTTATTCAGAGTTACATCTGATCTCATGATAATTTACTTCTCTCACTTTTTCTATGAGTCCATGGCTTATTATCTTTACTATCTCCTGTTACTATCACCTGGAAAAATAAAATATCTTTCCTCTGTTGTGTCGCCCTGCTGCTGGACCTGCTCAGGCTGTGAGCAGGAACCAGCAGCCAAAGACCCGTCTTCTGGTGAGGGGGAGCTGGGCACCCAGGAGCCACGCCACCAGGAAAGGAGGCTTCTGCCCATGGCTGCTCTGAGAAGCCTTGAAAAAGGCAGGCTCAGAGGCTTCTGCCCAAGGCGGCTCCTTGCTTCTTTTCTTCCCAATGAAGACTCCGAGTGCTCTGCTCCAACAGCTCTTTATTTCTTCCTTGTCTGTCCCGGTTGATGGAATGGACCCAAACTGCTCCGTGTATCACCCTTATATACTCTTCTGGGGCTTGCTGGGGACCAATCAGAGGCAGTTACCTTATACAGGTTTCAGCCAATCAGAGGGGATATTCAAATTTGGTTTTGTAGAAATAGCCAGTCAGGGGTGGTTCCAGAACGGTCCAATCAGGAGCCGTTCTGGGGTTTGGAAACAGCCAGTCAGTGTCAAGGGGGCGGAGGCAAGGGAATAGATGCCAGAGCCATCTTGGGGAGCTTGATGACCCTGAGTTCCAGGATGTAGGGCAAAGGTGACTGCCTGGGGAACAAGCCTCAGTCCTCCAAGGGAGCCTGGATAGGCCCTGGGGCGAACTGCCTCTCTAGCAGTGCCCTACACTCTGTGTTCATACTGAAATTGGTTTTCTCAGTAAGGGAATACAGTGGAATGAATTGTTAAAGATGTGTTCCCACTCATTTCTGTCTTTTTGGGATGAAGTTATCAAATGGTAAAATTAAACATGGTATAATGTTAACTAAAATTTTATTGAACTGGAATACTTCCCAAAATGTACAAATTTGTGAATTTTACTTTCTGTTTTTACTAATATATTTGTAAAACTTTTGATAAGATTATAATCTTATTTTTTAAAAATGGTTTCTGGTTTACAACCCCACATTTAATAGATATTAACTATTTAGTATGTGCCAGCTACTAAGGTACTAAGGATATGTAATGAACAAGACACTACCTTCTTCGCCATTTAAAGTACTTAGCTTCTTTCCTTCCTTCCTTCCCTTTTTTTTTCTCTCTCTCTCTTCCTTTCTTTCTTCCTTTCTTTTCTTTCTTGTGTGTGATCCTTCGGAGTTGAACCCAGAGCCTTACACATAGTTTGCCAAGTGCTCTACCACTGAGCTGTACCTCCAGTCCATTTTTTTAATGTTTTGAGTCAAGGTCTCACCAAATTACACAAGCTGCCTCAAGCTTTGAACTTGTGATCTTCCTGCCTCTACCTCCAAAATCACTGGGATTGTAGGCATGCATCACTACACCCAGCTAAGGTACTAAGATTCTTAAGATACGGTATAATGAATGCCCAGGAGAGGGAAATTTAGGACACTGTGGGAGCACACAGAAGGAAAATAATTGTGGACTTGATAAGAGGTGGAAAGGAAGACTTTCTAGAAGGCATGACATTAAAAAGATTGAGATCAAAGTAAAAAATAAGGGACTAAGGTCTAGCTCAGTGTAGAGCAATTGCCTAGTGTGTCTGAGGCCCTGGGTTCATACTCCAAGCACTGAAAAGAAAAAAAAGAAAAGAAAAAGATTGAGATGTAACCGACAAGGTTAAAAGGAGTCAGGTCTGACTCATAGTGACCCCGTGTACAACAGGATGAAACAGTCCTCAGAACTGTGCCATGCCTGGCACAATGTCAGTGCTTCTCTGCTATTCATAAGGTTTTTGATGACTGACTGTTTTGGAAATGGGCTTCCAGGTCTTTCTCCCATTTTTGTGGTACTGGGGATTGAACCTGGGACCTCAGAGAACAAAAAGCAGTACTCTACCAGCTGAGCTGAACCCCAGCTCCCTCATATACAGAAGAATCATTTCTTTTTACTGCTACATGCTACTCTGTTTTGTAGAGGTTCCACAGTTTATTTAATCATGCCAAATTGATGAGATTCTGGTTCATTTGTACTCCTGCTGCTAGAAAAAATAATGCTCCCAGTAACCTTATGCATATGTTATTTTGTAATTTTGCTAATTGACCTTGGTGGATATTTTTCTAGAAGTGGTACTGCTGGTTCAAACAGTAAATGAATGGGTAATTTTGCTAATATTGTGCCAATACCCTCCATTCGGTTTGTATCATTATATTTCTATCAGCAGTATGTAGTGTCTGTTTATATTGCCAAAAATACTTTCAGACTTTTGAGATTTTTACCAATCTCTTAGTTTAGTTAAGTTTAGATTGGCTTGTATATAAACCAATTTCTTTATTCATCATTTTTTCTTCTACTTCACACTTTCCTTTTGGCTTTGTTCTCTTTCTTGAAATATATCCTTAAGAAGCCTTTATATGTATTTTGGTGGGAGTTCTTTGTGATTCCTGAATGTAAAGTTTCATGTGTTTTATTTATTATTTTTTATAGTACAGGATGGCAGGGTTGAACCCAGGGCCTTATACATACTAGGCAAGTTCTCTACCACTGAGATGCACCCCCATCCCCCATTTTTTATTTTTTATTTTTGAGACAGGGTCTTGCTAAGTTACACAAGCTGCCTCTGGCCTCAAACTCATGATGCTCCTTGCCAAGTCACTGGGATTACAGGCATGCTTCACAGGGCCTGGCTTCATTTGTTTTAATTCTGGAAATTATTTGCCATTGTCTCTTTAAATAGTGTCTCATATTCTTTCTGTACTTTCTTTCTATAACTACAAACAGGTATCTCTTTAAACTAGTACTTCATGTTTCTCTCTCTCTCTCTACTACATTGTGGTTAGTTTATCCCATGATAATTTACTCTGCCTTCTAGATTCATTATTCCCTTCTTGGTTGTATCTGACCTGCTTTTTAGCTCATCCAGTGAGTTTTTAATATCATTGATTATACAGGTTGAGTATCTCTTATCTGAAATTAGTGACCAGAAATTAGGATCAGAAGTGTTTGGATTTTTTCAGATTTTTGAATATTTGTGTATATATAATGAGATGTCTTGGGAATGGGTCCCAAGACCAAACACTAAATTCATTTATATTTCATATACACCTTATACATATTGCCTGGAGGTAATTTTTCACAATGTTTTTAGTGTACCTATACTTTGTGACCTGTCACATGAGGTCAGATGTGGAATTTTTCACTTACAACATTGTGTCATTACTCAAAAAGTTTTGGATATACGAGTATTTCAGATTTTAGATTTTCAGATTGGGGATGTTCAGACTGTACTTAGGGTTTCTGGAAGTTCTCTTTCTTTTTTTCCCCCATTCAATTATGCCTGGTCCTTTGTAGGGGATTGTATTAGTTGGCTTTGCGTTACTATAATGAAATCCTTGAGATAATAATAACTTATAAAGGGAAAAGGTTTATTTTGGCTCATAGTTTTAGAGGTTCCAGTCCAAGGTGACGTGGACCCATTGCTTTGGGCTTTTGGAGTGGTGGTCAGATGGCAATGGTGGGGAGCTCATGGTAAACTAAACTGCTTACCCATGAGCTAAGAGGCAAAGTGGAAGGGCCAATGTCCTACAGTCTCTTTCAGGTGCATGCCCCCAAAGACCTGAGGGCTTTCTATTAGTTCCTACCACCTAAACATTCCACCACCTCTTAATAGTGCCATCCTTCATCTGGTATCATCTGTACTATACTGCAAAACTTGTGAAAAGGGTATATTTCCAGAATATAAATAAATGTTGCTTCTGCTAGATGCTCTATAACATTACCAGCCCAGGACCACTTTAAATTAATTTCTTGGCTTTAGTTTCCTAGATCATGGAGAGGAAGTAAATATGAAATTAAAATCTTTCTGAAGATATGTCTATGGAATTCTATAGTGAATTCTCACTTATAGTATAGACAAGGAAAAATTATTTTTGTTTATTTTTGCCAGCTGGCAGGTTATTTTTATTTTGTCTTCTCAGTACTGTGGTGTTGAACTCAAGGCCTTGCACAAGCTAGGCACATATTCTAAACTACTCAGGCCTTTAAGCCAGGTTTGGTGGCACATGCCTGTAATCCCAGCATTTGGGAAGCAGAGGAAGGAGGACTGCCACAAGTTCGAGGTAAGCCTGGTCTACATAGTGAGTTCCAGGCCAGCCAGGGCTACATAGTGAGATCCTGTCTCAAAAAGCCAAAAATCAATCAAACAACAACAAAAGAACTTCAGGCCTTTAAACTCTCCAGGTAACTTATTTATTTATTTATTTATTTATTTATTTATTTATTTATTTATTTATTGAAGTACTTGGAGGTTGAACCCAGGGACTTTGCACATTTTTTTGCAACTGCTATACCACTGAGATGCATCCCCAGCCCATGTTTTATTTTTTGTCTTGAGACAGAGTTTCGCTTAGTTATGCAGGCTGTCTCTGACTTCGAACCTGAGATCCTCCTGTCTCTGTCTCCTGAGTTGCTGGGATTACAGGTGTGAGCCACCACACCCAGCTGATTTGTTCTTTATAAAGATGGAATATAGGCTGCAGGTAGAGCTCATGGTAGAATGTTTGCCTAGCATGAACCAGGCCGTAGGCTTGATCTCTAGCACAGGAAAGAAGGGAAGGTAAAGGAAAGAAGGAAAGAAAGGATGGAATGTTAAATGGATGCTATCATTCTATGCACATCATGAAGAGTTAGGCTTTCCTAAATGTTTCTATTTTTTCATTCTTTCTCTTTTCTTATGAAAGTAATGGCAGTGGTACAATTTTTGAGAAATTAAGAAATATGAAAATTTAGGAAACAACTTACTTGTAATCTTTCTACCAAGGTAACAGTTGGATATTTTGACATATTTCTGTCTAGATTTTTCTGGCTTTTCTGTATAGCATTTGAAATTATCTTTCTTAATGAAAAATACTGTTGCATTATGTTGACATACCTATATACATGTTTCCTTGCTTTTAGCTCTTAGTTTTTAACTGTCATATTTGGTTCAGCTACAAAAATCTTTTATATAAGATGTTCTGCACATCCCTAGTACTTGTTCTCAAGGAAGTAATTGAAAAGTAGTATCAAGTCTTGGGAATGCGGTTATTATTCTTGTCTCATTTCTGAATTTCTCAAAAGCAAAATTTCCTCCTCCCACTATCAAGTTTATATTGCTGCCCCCACCCATTATCAAGTTTTGCCATTTAATGGCATAATATCAGGAGTACTAGCTTCTCAAGTCTTACTGAACAGTTCTAATTTTGGGTCTTAAACATGAGATCTTGGGCACATTAGTAACCTGTCTTTAGCTTTTCATCTGTAATAGGATTGTTTTGAGGGTTAAACAAGTGACACAGATGCCTGGCACATAGGAAAACCTCTATCAGTGTAGGCCATTATTTAAAAGTATTTTTCCTCATGATTATTTTATTTCATTCATTAGTGAGACTAATATTTTCCCAAGTGTTTTGGTTTTCTATTTATATTTCATTTCATGTAACTGTCAAATATCTCCTTTTCTTAAGAATCTTCACTTGTGAAAGTTCTTAATGTCCTAACACCAAAAGCACAGTGATAAAAGATTAATAACTTATATTTCATCAAAATTAAACTTTTATATTTTAAAGTACAATATCAGAAAGAGGTAAAACAAGCCAGGCATGGTTGCGCACGCCTGTAATCCCAGCGTTGCAGGAGGCGGAGGCAAGAGGATGGCAAGTTTGAGACCAGAGGCAGTCTGCATAACTTAGCGAGACCCTGTCTCAAAAAGTAAAAAACTGGGCTGGGGATGCAGGTCAGTGGTCCAGTACTTGCAGAGCATGCAAGCGTGAGGCCCTGAGTTCATCCCCCAGTACTGCCAAAAAAAAAAAAAAAAAAAAAAAAAAAAAAAAAA